>JAGXJF010001796.1:0-94440 GCA_019208055.1 Stipa capillata
AACGGATGCGGCAGGCTGCCGCGGCAGGGATATAGGGCTGCGGCAAGGGCTTTGGCTGCCGCGGCAAGGAAGCTAGAAGGAGAGAAGTCCGGTGGCGGCTTGGACCTGGCCGGCGGCGAGGGAGTTGCGGCGGCGCTGGAGAGCATGGCGGCGAGGGAAAGGGCGGCGCGGAGTTGGCCTGAGCTTGGGAGCTTTGGGAGCTACAGAGCAAGGAAGGGGAGGGAGCAAAGAACCTCGCGGGAGCTCGGCTGTTGATGGGAAAAACAATGGAGCAAGGTGCAGCTGGAGTTTGGGAGCTCGGGCAGGGAACCAGAGAGCTAAGGGAGCTGGAGGAAGGCTTGGCTTGGGGATTGCTTGGGCAGCTCGGGTGAGTAGACCAGTGGGGAATTGAGATGAGCTGCTAGGGGAGATTGTGGTTGAGCCGGTGGGAAAGATAGAGCTCGGCTAAGGAGTTGGGAGCAGCTGGAGCTGCTGTTGCTCGGTAGTGGTGTGCAGGCAGGGGCGATCAGCTCGGGTGCTTGGCGTGTGGCATGGAGGAGGGAATGGAGATAGAGCTGAATGGAGAAAAGGAATGGGGCTTGCTCAGCTTCTAGCTTGTTAATGGGGGAAAAGAGATGGTGGCAGGGAACTTGGCTCCAGCTGCAGCTCGGGTAGGGGAGTTGAGGGACAGCTCATGTGCTTTGGGAGCTCAAGTTTGATGAGCTTGGGCTGGGGAGTTGAGTGGACAAAGGAGCTCGGCAGAGAGGGGAGCAGCTTGGCGGCTTGGGCTGCCCGGGTAGGGGAGTTTGGGAGCTTGAGGTATTGGGAAGAAGCAAGGAAAAGCAGAGAGGGGTTGGAACTCAGATGCAGCTCAACTTGGGAGAGAATGGGGAGGCGTGGGGCAGCTTGAACTGGAAAGGTGTGAGCAAAAGAGTTCGGCCAGCAGGGCTTATGGGGAAGAGATTGAGTTCGGTTTTAGGGAGAAGGGAGCTGGTCCTTGGTAGCTTGGGAATGGATGGAGAGTAGAGGGGAGTTGGGGGCTGCTTGGTGAAGAAGATGAGAGAAGAAAAGGGCTTAGCTGCCATGCTTGGCTGCTGGAGTTAAAGAAGGGGTGGCATGAGGGAGAAGAGGGACAGGTGCATGCAGTTTTGCCTGCTGTGACGTGCTGTAGAAAAGAAAATGGCACGGCCTGGGAGAAAGAGAGGGAGCAGGGCTGCTCGGTTGACTTGTTGAGCTGATGTGAGGACGACTAAAAGAAAAAAGGAGGGTGGCGTGCAGTGTTTGCTGTAGGTGCATGCTGCTTGCTGTGAGTAGAGACAGAGAATGACATGCTCAGGTTGATGGGAAGTGAGAATAAGAAATGGAGGAAGGGATGGGGCAGTTGACTGCTAGCTGTTGCTGCTGCTGTGGCGTGAGGAGTTGAGAAATGGCTTGGTTTGCTGGTTTGGGCAATAAAGCAGTGAGAGAGGGAGGAATTGACTGCTGTGAGCGCATGTTAAAGGGAAGCATGCGGCAGGGACATGTACGACAGGTAAAAGAAATAGCTGCTGCTGTGTGGTGCGGCAGTGAAGGAGTTGGGGGTAGGAGCTTGCAATAATCAAATGGAAAGCAGGTGAGAAAAGAAAGGTGGCGTGGAGCACATGTGTGAGCAAGGGTGGCAGCTAGCAGCTCGGGTAGACAGGGAACAATAAAGGAGATTGGCTGGCTATTGAGGTGAGAAAAACAACTGGGTAGGGGCTCGGTGGTAGCTATACCAGGAAAGAGGAGGTTAGCCTGGTGCTATAGAAAATGAGCAGAGGCAGGTGGTGGAGGAGATATAGCTGCCAAAATATTTGGGGAGTGTACTGGGGTATTCCAAGGAGAGAGAAAAGGTGGTGGGGTGTACATGCGTGCCCACGTGGGTGAGGAATTGTCTAGAACATTATGTAAATAAGGTTTTGACTGAACAAGAGATAAATGGATGAATCGGTGAGATGGTAAACGGTTACTTGGTAGAAAACTACTGGGACAGATATTTTTCTCCCGGTACGGTAATCTGGTAAAGGTGAAAAAGATATTTTTGTGTTGCATGGTAAAGAGGGAAAGAATTACCATGGTGAAGTAATTATTTGAGGTTTTACCATGCAGAAAGATAAAAAGGTAACCTGGCAAGAGTAAGAGGTAAGGGTGAAAAGAAATTTGCGTATATATATTCTGGTAAGGAATAATGGTAAGGTAGCTGACGATATTTTCTGGGTCAGGTGGTAAAAGGATTTTACCGAGGAAAATAGTTCAGGGTTTGGTGTGTATGTGCCCACATACACTTGGTGATTCTTGCATATACGGGACTTGTATGCGGGTGGAATGGACATGCGAAGTTTTGGAGAGCTGTGGTTGAATGATATCACGGATACTTGTATATATGCACGGAGTTGTGGTAGAGCCGAAGGTTGAGTTAGGGTTGTGACCCGTAGCTCGAGAGGAATGGATCAGGGTTTTGCGGATGTGCATATACCTAAAAGCAGTATATTTTTGCACATGCTCACGATCGGTCATATCGAAGTTGATGGTAGAATTTCAAATTATTCGGAAAAGATTTAAGATAGGTATATGTTTCAATTTCGCAAAGTACCGCGGGGCACTTAGCGGCAGATGTGGATTTAAGTTGCACCGACGAGGAGGGAGGGAAAGGGGATGCCGAAGGTGTATTCGTGGCGAGATGGCAAGGTGTTTAGCCGCGTAAGAGGACAAGGGTAGAACAGGGTTTGAGAACATTGCCGAACATGTCTCCGACAAGGCAGAGGTCAAGGGAGCAAGAACAGGGGAAAAGGATTTTGGTTTCCACACCCTAGGGTTTTAACGGAGGCATGATTTGTTTAAAAGTTTTAATTTGGTGTATTTTATTCAGCATTATTATCAAAAGTTTTTGTTGGTCCTAATTTTCAGGTCTCGGAAAATTGAGGTGTTACAGTCACGTACGGTCGAGTCCACCCAATAATGCCGGAGAACAGGATGCACTGTGTGGATTTACCACCAAACATGGCGAGGGTGGAGTTGACTAAGGTGGTCGGCACCTTTGAGGACTTGGTTTTGAATGACCCCCCTGAAGAGGGATACGAAAAGCTAGGAGCCTGCAAGGGGTTTTTTCTTAGGTGGCCGAAGGACGCGATAAAGTTGATTGAGACCTCCAATCGTCCACCACCTTCACCGAGCCACACCCACAGTCCATCAGCAAGATCATCTCCTTTGGGTATTTGCGCACCTCTATCCTACAGGGATCTGGAGATGAAGGATGCCGAGGAGGGCGCGGAGCATGGCATGCCTCGTGACGAAGAGGCACGAGAATTTATAGATACGCCGCCACCCAAGCATGACGAGCAACCCCAGACGAAGTTGACTCCTAAAACACTCATGAGCGCAGCCAAAGAAGCGATGGCCGGTCAGAGGGCCGTATCCCTGGATACGCAGCGCACGAGCAAAAAAGGGGTGAAGAAGACACATGCTAGCACCGGTACTTACGATAGACAGGGTGGGGCGAGGTTGAAGAAATCCTTAACGTACGCAGCATCTTCCCAATCAAGACAGCGAGCAACGGGTCGTCAATGGCGGCCCTATCACATCCCGGGTCACCCGATGGTACCAAAGGATGAGTTCGACGTCCTCCCGAACGAAATGAAGATTCTGCATGAGAACATTCGAGAGATCGAATTAGGACCCGATGAAACTAATGTCTCGTATTACACGGCGAAGGTGCCAGAGGGTTTCCATTTCGTCGAGCAGTATTCCGCGGACAAGTTCTATGTTTCCATTTCATCGAGCAGTATCCCGCGGACAAGTTCTATCTGGACTTTGCGGAGATCTTCGGCATGTTCAACCTTTATCAGCTCGAAGCATCCTTTGTCAGGCTATGGGTGTTTCACCTAACCAGAGAGATCAGACGCCTGAAGATTCTCGATGTTGCAATAGCAGATCCGTTTCACATGCACGAGAACAACGTTCGCTCCCAAGAAGGTAGAGAGATTATGAAAGAATACCTCGTGAGTGCGATGATAGCGCATAAGGGCAAGGAATACCTACTCATGCCCTACAATCCCTTGTAAGTCATTCTCTACTTTGTGCTTTCGTAAATTTCTCTTTTGCTTGTGCACCTAGCCAACTTCGTGGGTTAATATTGGTTTGTTCACATGTCTGGGCAGCGACCACTGGATCCTCTTAGTGCTAATGCTGAAGGAAAGCAAGGCTTATTACTATGATTCCATGAAGAGGGTGAAGAAAGACTACACCCTGCTCAAGAAATTTCTGGATGATGCTCTGTTCGACTTTGCACAGAAGGGAGGAGGAGGAACTATGGTAAAAAGAAGTGGTGCTCCACGCTTCAAACACGTGACCGATTTCTGTTGCAGACAGCAGCCGGAGAATAGTGTGACGTGTGGCTACTACGTCTGCTGCCACATGGACGACTTTGTACGGGCGCGGAACACGTTTCGCAAACATGACGACTTACGCAAGTGGAGTAATAACCTCGAGCACAAGCCATATGACTGGAAGCAAGAGTTTGCACGCCTCCAGAATGCGTTTGCGAATATCATCAACAAGGACGTCGTCTCGGATACGGGGCTTTTCTACGCCGGCAATGACCCAAGGGAGGAACATGCCGCTCACACAGAGCAGCGAGTTCGCCAAATCCCGACCCAAGACGACGCATTCGCCTACATGCAGCTAGGCCCTAGAGGAGGGAAAAAAGCGTGAAGATAGGCCCTAGAGGACGGAAAAACATTGCATATGTATTGTGTTTGTGGTCGTGTATTCCCGAACTGGTCTACTTTGTACGCTTGTGGACATACTTACATATTGGCACTTGTTATTTTCATAGTCGGTTTAACAGATCTACTTATATGTTGCGAATATATTGTGTTTGTGGTTTGAAGTTGCACAACAGCGGGGGTCCTACCGGCAGTCACGGGTCCAAGACAATCATGCGCTTCGTAGCCGCAGCGGTCAGGCCGTCCAAGCATCCCCCGGCGCGGAGCAAAGGGGGTCTACTAGGAGGACGGCGACCGAAGGTCCACAGCGCGCGGGAGTTACACCGGCAAACGGTACCATCGTCCGTGCAAAATTTCCTAGAGGCAACATGCTGCCGCGGCAGCAAAAAGGGCCGTTTCTGCTGCCGTGGCAGCACATTGGCACCTCCTTCCCCACACTACACCCAAGGGGTACACCCCCCTCCAGGACCCCTGGAATAGGGGCTGGAGAGCGCCACAGTTGACGCGATCGTGCCGCGGCAGCGAAAATGGCTGTTTTTGCTGCCGCGGCAGCGAAAATGGCTGCTGCGCCAGCTAAAATGGCTGTTTTTTGCTGTCGGCGGCAGTGAAAATGGCTGCGGCGGCAGCGAAAATGGCTGTTTTTGCTGCCGCGGCAGCGACAATGGCTGCCGCGGCAGCTAAAATGGCTGTTTTTGCTGCCGCGGCAGCACCGTCATAGGGCCTGCTCATAACACCAGTGACGTGCGGACTGGAGAGCTCGTCACTGATATATATCTTATCAGTGACGGGCATCACCTAGAGAACATCACTGGTAATTACCTTACCAGTGACGGGCATGCATTAACGCTCGTCACTGATAAATAGATTACCAGTGACGAGCACCCAGCCCGTCACTGATAACCACTTACCAGTGGCGGATTACCAGTGACGGGCCTGCCCGCTCGTCACTAATGGGCTTTTTAGGCCCGTCACTGGTGGCCTAATCTGCAGTAGTGTGAAGTCATACATTAATGATGTATACATTGGTATTAAGCTTGTAATCTTAAACTGGTAGATCTCACGGTCATACATATAATGAAATTTTAACAAAGATTTGAACTGGTCCCACATGTCATAAGGAGTAAGTC
Source organism: Stipa capillata (assembly GCA_019208055.1). Lineage (NCBI taxonomy): Eukaryota > Viridiplantae > Streptophyta > Magnoliopsida > Poales > Poaceae > Stipa > Stipa capillata. The sequence continues at coordinate 5,849 of JAGXJF010001796.1, forward strand.
AATAGTTCATTAATTTAGGGCAATTAATTTGTGTTACCTCAGTTATTACGCTATTCGGTTAGGACATCTTGGGGTTAGTTCATTAATTGAAATCTTAAGGGTGTGTTAACGGTTCCGTCAGTACATCATTAGCTAATCATAATCAACCATTAATTAAGTAATCTTTTAGAGTAACTAAACAGTGATTAGTGGCATCATCCATTAGCATTTAATCGAGAGGCAAAAATGTTAGTCGTTTGGACCGTTGGGAGCAACGGTCAGAAGCACGGGGAAGAGTGGAGCCAAGAGGTGGCTCACCCCCGGCGATGAAAAGCACACGGCGGAAGTTGGGCTTGAGGTGTGGAGGTAGCGATGCTGGTAGCAGGGACGACTCCGGTGAGGTGGTGATGTCGGGGCGTGGTCAGCGGTGCTACGCTCCGGTTGGGGAAGGGTCCGTTGGCATCGGAGCAGCGTCGGGAGAGTTGGCTCGGGTTGAGGCACTTCGGGGCTCGACGATTACCACAGTGATCCTTGACTGGATGGAAGATCAGGGGTCGCTACCGAGAACACCACCAACATTGGAGAAGGAGATGCTCGCCGCTTCGGTTCCTGCGATGGAGGACGCGAGGACAAAAAATAATGAGTCCGGGAGGGGGAGAGGGAACTGGGGAGGAAAAAGGGAAGGAATCGTGCCGCTGGAGTGGTTGGCTTGCGAGGAATTGCTCGCCGGAGAGAGGATTGGAGTGGCGATTATCGCTCCTGGTGGTGGAGAAAGGAGGCGAGGAATAGTGATCGGGAGTAAAGGGGGCTGCAGAGGACCCGATGGGGGATTATAAGGGGAGGGACGGACGGGCCGAGAAGGGAGGGCGCCGGAGGAGAAAGGTGGGGAGGTGACGCCTGCGGGTGACGCATGTCTGCCCTGGACACGTGGGAGAAGAAGTCTGCGGGGGGGCCCAAGGGTCAGTGAGGAGGCTAGGAGAGAAGACATCTTCGCGCTGGGGCGTCTCCCTACGAGGAAAGCAGTAAGCGGCCAGGGCACGAACACGGCACGCGGGAAAGGGAAGGGCCCGAGGCCCGCTGCGGGGAGAGAAGAGGGAACTAGGCCAGTGGCCTAGTACGAGGAGAGAGGGCCAATTTGTTTTATATTTCTGTTCTTTTTCTATTTAGGTTTGTTGGTAGTTTAAAATTGAAGAAACAATGATTCAAATAAGATTTTCAAAATTAGAAAAGCTTTTACAAAGTCTTTAGGACATCAGCAACTCTTCTAAATGTTCATAAGTTAGCATAATTTCATTTGAGCTATAAGTTTTTGCTTTGGAGCAATATAGCTAAAAGAAAGTTTAAACTAAATTTAACTTCATTAGGTTTCGAAGCCTCCGTCCAAAATTCGTACTACGTTTGGTTATACCAATAGCTCTTTAATAAGACATTTCAATTAGTCGTAAGAAAGGAAATTGACTCCATTTGGTAAATTTGAATCTTATGGAATTAGAAGTTTCAGAAAACTTTTAATTTGAGGGGTGCGATGCAGACCCTTTTGAAATAACAAACCTTTAGGTTGGTGCTTTGAGTTGCGTAGAATTTGGTTGAGATCTTTCAGTACTTGGTTCTCTAAACTCCACTTGAATTAGCTTTAGAGCATCATGTTAAGGTTCTGGTATGAGTGCAAAAGCCTACATGTATGCATGAGATGAAATGTTTTGTTAACTCGGCTTTACTGATCTAAAGTCTACTCATGTTACAAAGTGGTCTTTACATCGCTCAAGAAAAATACCGAAGTATATTGAGAATAATCATCTATAACAAGGCCATATTTGTTACCTCCGACGTTAGTGTAAGTAACGGGTTTGAAGAGGTCCATGTTAAGTAGCTCCAATGGTTTTGAGGTAGTCATGATGTTCTTTGCAGGATGATGAGCTCCAACTTGCTTCCCGGTTTGACAAGCGCTAGAAATTTTATTCTTATCACATGTAACACCCCTTAGTCCTAAAACGTGCTCGCCTGTTAGAAGCTTACTCAAATTCCTCATACCAACATGGGCTAGTCGGTGATGCCACAACTAATCCATGCTAGATTTAGCCATCAAGCAAGTCTCAAGGCGAGATTTCCAAGGAAAAATCCACAAGATAAAGTTTGCCTTTCATGCGTCCTTTGAAGACTAATGGGGAATTGTCTCTTCTAAAGATCGTCACGTCAACATCGGTAAATAGACAATTATAGCCTAATGCACATAATTGAGATACGGAAAGCAAATTGTAATTGAGAGACTTGACAAGTAGCACATTTGATATGGATAAGTCATTTGAGATTGCTACCTTACCGAGTCCCATTATCTTTCTCTTGGCATTATCACCGAAAATGATATTTTCATGAGAAGATCCTTCACTTGTCAATTGTGAGAACATACTCACTTCTCTGGAGTGATTAATGCAATCACTATCTATCACCCAACTTCTTCCACCGGAGGAGTAGTCCTACAAAACAAGTTTATTGCTTTGATTTACGTACCCATTTTTGCATGGGTCATTGCATGTTATTCACAAAAATCTTGGGCATCCAAATGGTGCTCTTCTTAAAACTGTTATTCCTAGGTCCAACATACTTAGTATGGATGTTTCCATCCTTGCGTTTCCTAAGAACGTAGAAAGCATCAAAAGAACCACCGCCAAATATCTTACTCGTTTGACGCTTCTTTGTCTCATGGCCATTGAAGTGGAGAATCTCCACTTGCTTACCTTTGCCGTGAATAAACCTTGTCTTGGGATATTGTTGAGGCAACCAACTTTACCTTTTTCGTTGAACTTTGGTGTGAATCCAAGTCCCTCATGTTTGAAGTTTTCAACTTGGTTGCTCAATAACTCCTTGAGGGCCTTACTACCCTTATGAAATTTCAATAAGCCAAAATGAAGTTGAAATTTTAATTTAGCATTTTCAATTGCCAATTTTTCATTATTGATATTTGAATTAGTCACATTTTGAGCATAGCAAATTTTCATTATCAATAGATGAAGCCTTAAGCTTCTCATGAGCAATAGCAAGATTTTCAAGCAAATTATTAGTTTTAAGATAACCCATTTCCAATTGAGCATAATCTTCTTCTAAGCACTCATTGATTTTCTCAAGCTTGGTTTTAGTGATTTTGTTTTCTTTAACAAGCTTTACCATGGCATCACTTTTTAGTCTTTCCTTAGTTAGCTCTTTCTCATGATTAATATTTTTGTCTTTTTCATAAATACGCAAATAATCCTGTTTATCTAGTGTATCCATTTGCTTATCTATAGTTTCCTCAAGAGTTTCAATTATTGTTAACAAATGAGATATCTTAGTCATGGTATTCTTACCAAGTGAGGTTAGCAAATCATCATCAAGCATATCATCCTCACTATCATTATCTACGTCACTACCAAGGTTTAATAAAGCAACAAATGATTTCTTGAGAGGCGATACCTTGGAGCCTTTTGCCATTAGGAAAATAGGTGAATCTTCATCACTAGTGTTGTCGAAGAGTGATTTTGGTGGTGGTGAGGCTTCAATAGCCATCCCGACAACTCCATCTTCATCTTCGGAAGAGGAGTTAGAGTCGGAGTTCCATTCTTCACCTATGTGGGCTTGAGCCTTGTAGTCCTTCTTGAAGAACTAGCTCTTCTTGCGGAACTCCTTCTTCACGAACTTCTCCTTCTCTTCATTCTTGTCCCCTTTCTTGTTGGAACAACTCGCAATGAAGTGACCAAATTCACCACATTCAAAGAAAGCTCTCTTTGGCCTTCTAATCTTGGTCTTGCCGATGGTCTTGCTCTTGTCACCTCTATGACTAAAACCACTTCTCTTCAAGACTTTCCCAAACCTCTTCACAAAGAGTGTCATCTCTTGCATTCCTTGTTGAAGTTGCTCCAATTGAGTTTCTTCTTCATCTTCGCTTGAGTTCTCTTCAACAACTTGCTTGGCCTTTAATGCTATGTCATTCTTTCTTGAGCTTGAGCTTGAGCTTGGCTTGGTGAGGGTGCGAATCTCATGAGCATCTTTGTCCATCCCACCCAAGGACATCATGCGGCATGAGCTCGTTGAAGTTGTCCTTCTCCCAGATAAGTGTGACCAAGGTCAGGTTCTTAGGAGCGACGGCATGAAGCATCTTCTTGACAACGTAGTTGTCGGTTATCTCCTTGCTTTCAAGGCCCTTGATCTCGTTGACTAGGTTGTTGAGATGGGTGTACATCTCGCTTGGCGTCTCTTGATCTCCCATCACGAAGCGATCAAGCTTGCCCTTCAACAACTCAAGTCTTGATTCAAGGACGGTGGAGGTGCCTTCATGAATCTCCATGAGAGTGGTCCAAATTTCTTTGGCACTCTCAAGAGAGCACACCCGGTTAAACTCATCTCCACTCAATGCTCCAAATATGGTGTTGACGGCTTGAGCATTGTAGTAGATGAGTCTATCTTCATTAGGTATTGGATTGTCCTCATCTCTTACAATATAGCCATTTTGCACTATTCGCCAAATGGCGAGATTAAGAGATATCAAGTGCATTTTTATTTTATGTTTCCATGAAGCATAATGAGTTCCATCAAAGTAGGGTGCTCTACTGGATGATCTACCATATGAATAAGTGTTATAAGCACTAGGTGGAGGAACATTTTGATAGGAATGAGCACTACCGCTAGCATGCGCACTACCCACATCCGACTCTTCACGCAACATCTTGGACTACTCTCTACGCGGTCAAGCCCTAACAAGAGAGACCTCACTTTGATACCAATTGAAGGATCAGAATGTCGACCCAGAGGGGAGGGGTGAATAGACAACTTAACAATTTTAAACAATTTCTAACAATTCTTGCAATTTGTGGAATTAGAAATAACTATATCAAGAATAAGCAAGCACCATGATATGATAGCAACTACACAAGCAAGATCAATATATAGCAAATCAAGTAAGACTTGCAAAAGTTAATACGGAAAGTAATAACCAAAAGGAGATAGGGGATTTGTTGCTGAAGTTTGGATTCTTGGGGGAATCTTACGTCTCCATTTGGGGAGCTCGATCACACATGATCAAGAGCCGGCTTCCTCTCAAGCCTTTATCCCTCGAGGACACCCTTGCATCTCCTCAACTTCTTGTTGGTGATTCTGTCCTCGCGGAGGCGAATCCCAGCCTTCACAAACTTCTTGATGCTCACCACAAAGACGGGAGCTCTCAAGAACTTCTAATTATCTAGGAGACCCCAAACTCCAAGAGAAATAAGCTTGATGAACACTCGGAGATGAACTCAATGCTTGATCTCAAATCGCTCAAATCTTTCTCTTCCTCACAAGTTTTCTCTCTTGGTACTTGTTGGTGTGGAGAAATGCTGTTGAGTATGCAGGAAATGGAATGGGAAAATAGTTCTCCTAGCTTGGAGCAAGGGGCTTATATAGAGGCTCCCTCAAAAACTAGCCATTTGAGGGAATCTGCCAAAATCCAGACTATCCGGATTTGAGCCTAACCAGATTTTCAAATCCAACAGGTACTAGCTGAGGTGGCAGAGGGAATCTCAATATTCGGACTGGGTGAAAGTTCACCAGGACCCTCCGAGTGACCGGACACTCCGGGCCAGGGTCTAGGAAGTCCAGTAGCAATCCGGACTACCAGCCAGACTGTCCGGGCCCGGGGTCCGGGCAGTCCAGTACTGATCCAAAACCTCAGCCAGACTGCTTGGGCTGAGGTCTGGATCTCCTCTGGACTGGCCAGACCACCAGTCAGACTGCCCGGGCTAAGGTACGGATTCTCTCTGGAATGCCCGGACCTCCAGTCGGACTGTGCGGGCTAGGGTCTGGATTTCATCAGAAGTCCAAGACTTAGGGTTTTCTAACATTCCAATCTCTAAATATCTTGCTAATGTGCATTATAGCATCCATTCATGAAGAAGAATTTGAGTAAAACTTTAAACTTTTGAAATGTTAAGAAAAGCCTCAAAGAAAGAAAGGAAAAACCTCTAAATTTTATATGAGGGTTAAATTGAATTTCAAATTTTGAATTGAAGATCCTTGAGTAAATTACTTTAGAATCAATGTGAATGATTCAAGTCTATTTTCAGAACTATAGACAAATTTTCAGAATATAAAAGTACGGTTTTGAATTAACTCCGCCGTGGCCGGTCCCAAGCCCGGGTAAAGGAGGAGGGTTGTGTTAGGCTTGGTGAGCCAACGTAGAAACCCAGCCATTCTTATGGATATGAAACCCAATAGAAATTCGTTGGGGCATCACCCGCTTAGCGACGCAACAGATCGGAACCCGGATGTAGTGACAAGTGTGCAAGGGTCTTCGCATTTTACTCGACGAATGCGAAGGGTAAGGAAGCTAGTCGATGCAAATAGGGTTCGTGTGGGTAGTTGGAATATAGGGTCCTTAACTGAAAAGCTACGAGAGTTAGTTGATGTTGCGATTAGGAGACATGTAAATATCCTTTGTATCCAGGAGACTAAATGGATGGGCCAAAAGGCGAGGGAGGTAGAGAATACTGGTTCCAAGCTATGGTACTCAGGGTTAGTTGGGAATAGGAATGGTGTAGGCATTCTGATTGATAAGAACCTCAAGAATGGAGTAGTGGACGTCCAGAGACAGGGAGATAGGATTATCCTAGTCAAGCTAGTCAATGGGGATTTGGTCCTGAATGTTATTAGTGCTTATGCCCCACAAGGAGCTCTTGATATGAGCATGAAGAGGTAATTCTGGGAAGACTTAGAGGACATGGCTAGAATTGTACCTACTAATGAGAAACTCTCCATAGGAGGAGATTTCAATGGCCATGTGGGTACATCAAATGTGGGGTTTGCGGGGGTACATGGGGGCTTTGGTATGGCGATAGGAACCAAGAGGGCAAGGACATCTTAGATTTTACTCTAGCTTTCGACCTGATGGTAGCTAACACTTTTTTTAGAAAAAGGCAATCCCATTTAGTGACCTTTAGTACTACTGAGCACTCCAGCCAAATTGATTTTGTCTGTACTAGGACGGTGGATAGACGTGCTTTTGTAGATTGCAAGGTGATACCTGGAGAGTGTGTTGTCCCACAACATAAGCTGGTGTGGCTGATTTGCGCTTTCTTTTACGGGTTCTGTCACGGACCCGGAATTGCATATGATTAAGGGAACGCGAAGTCGCCAAGGACCGAAGGACTCGTCAGCCCGGTGGCACGGTACCTGCGCCGTGCGCACCAAAGCGGAACGATCCGACACCCGCCACGTGCAAGCCGGCCGGAAGCGACCAATCTTCCCAGAACCACATACGATTCCATGACCCGGTGAAGGTTCAGAGTCGTTCCCGAATCCTACCACGACAAACAAGGTCGGAGGAGCCCGGCAGTTCTACCCACACCCTAACCTAGCTCGGAGGCTAGTGGGTCGCTCGAAAGCCTGGTAGAACACGCCCACACCCTGCCTGGCCGGCACCGCATCTCAGCCAGCGGGTCACTCAATCAACACCTGCTCGACTTAGTAGAACAAGGTACGGCTTCGACTCTTCACGGCATACCCATACGCTTCATATCATACACGCATTGCATATGGGCAGCCCGAATAACAACTCGGATATCACAACAAAGCTCTACAAATATGATACTAAAAGTAACTGTCCACGATGTTGTCACATCATTCGGCCATAACCGAAAACATATCCGAGTACGGAGAGTTTAAACGACAGCGGGAACAAGGTAAATGAGTCCCACAGCGGCATAGTGACCGCTGACCAAAAGCTACAACCTATCCCATGAACCGACTAACTAACCGAGGAAACAACAATTTCAGGCATCATCGAAATAGTCTTCAACCACCGGCTCACCTGCAAGCTCTAGGAATAACCTAGGTGAGTACGAACGTACTCGCAAGACTTATTCGTGCTTGATTAAATGTCCTACGCATACTAGTATAGCAACAATTAAACATGGATGCTTCTCAGAGTAACAATATACAAGTTAAGAACATAACATTAACCAAATGAAGTAAAGACAAACTAAGTAACAATCTAACTCAGGATCCAAACATATCACAACCAATTCACCGCGAAATCAATTCAGCAAATCCAATTCCATTGGGGCAGCCCATGAGTTCAATCCAAATCAGCCCATTAAACATCATCCAATTCAATTAGGGCAGCCCCTAAATCAAAACCAAATTGATCCAACATCCACACATGTTCAATTTAATCTCTCGAACCGCTACCGACAACTCAACCACTGCAGGCATAGTGAGTGCATAACAGTTTGGAGGTCATGAGTCTCCAAAGTGCATGGAGGCTTACCCCAACTATCCTCAGCGTTGGTTCTCGCTAACGTTCCCGTGTGATAAGGGATGGTGACACGCTGAAGATAGGGTTGGTGTGACGACAAATCTCTACTTACACCTATGTCGCCGTCCCCCGGCTATTAACACCAACCGTACCCATTGTGCACGCCCTCGGCTCTCCCAACTCACTTAACAATTTAGTTGAAGGGCCATCAGATGTTCTCATCCTAAGACACATCCTACATATACTAGTGTGCTCAACTTCACATGTGACATTCAAGCAACCATCACAAATAAGCACACACAAACAGGGCATACACAAGAGTACGGAAAGTAAGGATGCAACAAGCTCTGCTTGCCTTGGTTGTAGTATTCCTGATCTTGCGGGAGATTGGGAGCCTGGTGGTCTACCTCTTGGAATCCTGTTGCGAACGATTCGAAGTACCGGAAAGAAATGGTAAATGCAAACCATAAGACTCAGCATGTATGCATGATGAATGGATAATGCTAGAGATAAATGTCTACGATGGTGTGTGAATGTGCATAACTCTAGGTCGGCGGACAAGATCCAGGTGTTAGGTTTAATCGACCTATCGTTAACCTACCATGCATGCATGTCAAGTCATGGTGTAACAGGTATTTAGGGTTAACGCCGTTAGCAGTGGGGTGGGATGACAGATCCTTATTAAGTTAGTATTGTGAGGGTGGTTTGTAGCCGTAGTTTCGCAGCGGCTACGATTAGGTGGGTTAGAGCGTCGATAGGTAGGTTAGGGTTTCTATCGACGAATTAGGGTTTTGTGTAGATTGGGATACTTAGGAACTAGCGAGTGTTTGAGTATGCGATACCAGATAGATCTAGATACTGGTCCTACCAACATGCATGTTAAGGTTCATATGGGATTAGGTTAAGGTTACGTTGTGAAGTTAGTATGCATGCGGGCTCACTGGGGTAGTGTCGGATTAGGGTTAAAGGTGGGAGACGATAGCGGGTGATTGCATTTTAAAGGTGGATATCTACAAAGTATTTAGAGGACATGCACCTACACAGCTGGGATCCCACGATTTGGAAGTATAGTGGTTTAGTTTGGGCTTAGGGAAGAGCTTCGCTTGCAATGGGATAAATTAGGGTGTACGTCAAGAATGGTCGGAATTGCAATCAAAGTTCTGGACATTGTGCTTAAACTAGATGGTAGAGGATTCCTCAAGGATCCCAGAGCTACACGAGTCATTCAATTCGGAGTTGGGGGTCGCCAGGCTAGGATGGATCAACGATCGGCGGTTAACCGAGGACCAACACATGTAGACCGAAAAGTGACCTACTGTGCATGTGCTCAAGTTGAAGTTTTGTTTCAGCCAAATCGTAGAGTTTTTCACGAGGATTCCAGATATATAAAATTTATCAAAATCCGACGTACAGTTTGAAAGTTATGGACATTTGAAGGTTTGCGGATTTTTAACTCAACCCTAACCCTAACTGGACGAAATTCTAATTGCTAAAGCCACCCGAGCTCTACCCAGATCTAAACTGAAACTCCTACGTGCACCCAAGACTCCACCCGAGAACCTTAACCCATAAACGTGCCCTACTGACAGGGGGGGTCCCACTCGTCGGTTGCAGCGGGCTTGGGAACCAATCAAAGGCGGCCACCTCACCCCTCTCTCTCTCTCTCGCGCGGTGGAGATGGCCGGCGCCCTCACCGGAGCATCACCGGCGATGCTCCGGGCGGCAAAGAAGGGGCTCCGAGCTCGGGGAAACGTCGGGAAGTGGTGTGGGCTCACCGTGGAGAGGATGGACCGGCTTGGGGAGGCAATGGAGGTTCGAGGGAGGCTGGCGACGAGCACCGAGGCGGCGGCGGCGGGGGCTACGTCGGGGAGGGGCTCCGGTGGTTGGATCTGCGAAAAGATGAGGAGGGGGAGGTTAGGGAGTACAAGAAGAAGCTCAGGAGGTTGGTAGCTGTGCTTGGAACTTACTGGGCGTGGGGAAATTGCCCACCGGAGCACTGACCGGAGGCGGAGAAGGAGGAGGTGAAGCCGAGCGCTCGGGCACTGATCTGAGGAATGGAGGAACAGGGGTTAGAGGAGAAGAACTGGGGTACTCAGGGGCCGGAAAGAGGAGCTCGGGAAGGACCGCAGGTGCGACGGGAGCTCGCCGGAGTTACTGGCCGGTCTCGGAGAAGAACACGGCGCGGGGAGGAAGCTCAGCACCGGGGAGCTAGGGTTTTCGGGAGAAACGGGGAGGAGTGGGGAGGCTGTCGGGACGGCATTAAATAGTGCGGCGGGCTGATCGGGACGGTGCCGGTCAGAGCGGGCGCCGCCCACCCCGGCGAGTGGTTGGGCGTGGCGTGGACGAAGGGTCCTGACAGGCGGGGCCCCAGGGCGGCAGGAGAGAGGGGGGAACGCACGGGCAGCCGGGGGCGTCTGCTGAGGGGAGAGGCGGAAAGCGGGAATGGGGAAGGTGGATTCGGTCTGCGGGGGCTGTCGGGCTGAGGAAATGGGCCGGCCGAGCGGCCCAAAGGGCCTCGGCCTGAGTCCTTTTTCGAATTTCCTTCCTTTTTCTATTTCTTTAATACCAGAGCTGATCCCGGCGTCATTTTATGTGCAAATATTTCTCCAAACGTTCTGAAATTTTTGCAGGCCCTTATACACATTATTTTTAAGCTACTGTAGAATTTTGAAGCAATTTGGAGCTGGTTTGGCCTAGATTTGAATTCAAATCCAAATTAGGGTTTGCTTTGGGGTTTGTGTGTGCGATATTGTATGTGTCAGAACTACTCCAAAATTTATGAAGTTTTGGCAGGGGTTTCAAAATGCTTTATGGGACCTACTGGGAAGGTTTGAATTGATTTGGGGCTAGTTTGCCCTAGGTTCCAGTTCAATTCGACTTTTGACCTAAATCCAATTCAGAGTTGCGATCAAGTCCTGATTAGGTCCTTTGGGGCCTCTAAGGATTTTTAAATTCCTCCAGGGTGTACCAAAAGGTCATGTGGGGCCCACTGTGCATCTTTGGATTAGTCTGGGGTTCGTTTGACCTAACCTTTAACGCAATTTCACTTCTTGACCTAATTCGGAGTTTTGCATTGTAACTAGGTCTTGTGGTCCTTCGAACCTTCTGATATCTAAGTGAGACTTAAGGTTTGCATAATCGAGGATAAACAATATGGTTTTGCAACTTTTCATACACAGTGGCTTGACCTAGTCGACATATTACGATTTAGCCCTCCTTCTCGGAATTGCTTTCTAACCCTAGGTTTAAGGGCTCAGGAAAAAGGAGTCCGGGAAGAAGAGAGGAGAGGTTCGTGTGAGGTGAAGCATCGACGGGGTCATTGATCACTTCCACTTGCGAATGTTATTATCGAAGTTTGATACTTCAAATAAGTTGATTGGTGTTTGTATAATGTTACCAGCGAGGATGAGATATGTACGTATTCTATAAAATATAATCATAATACATCTAAGTTTAAGTAAGGTGCGTGTTTGCATGCATGGGTATGATGACATGTATGCATGAATGCGAGTAAAACCCTAATTGTCGAATCTGGGTATTACAGGTTCCTCGGGACAAAGGTGACAAAATTATGAGAACAAAGTGGTGGAAGCTCAAAGGGGAAGTGCAACAGATCTTTAAGGATAGGATGATTGTTGGAGGACCATGGAACGAAGAGGAAGACGCGAATAGCATGTGGATGAAGATGGCAACTTGCATTCGAAGGGTGGCTAGGGAGGTGCTTGGAGTGACCAAAGGAAAGAAATGCGAACCTAAAGACATCTGGTGACAGAATGAGGATGTCCAAAATGCTATTAAGGAAAAGAAAGAATGCTATAAGTGTTGGCATCATGACAGAAGCACAAACAACATGGAGAAGTACGTACAAAGATGCCAAGAAGAAAGCAAGGCGAGCTGTGAGTGAAGCAAGGGGGCGGGCTTATGATGAGCTGTACCAGCGATTAGGCACAAAGGAAGGTGAAAATGATGTCTACAAGATGGCTCAAATTCGCGAGAGGAAGACAAAGGATTTCAACCAAGTTAAATGCATTAAGGATGAGGCAAATCAACTTCTAGTGAAAGATGAGGAGATCAAGAACAGATGGAGAGATTACTTTGATTAACTGTTCAACGGTGGGAATGAGAGCATTATTCTTGAGTTAGACGACTCCTTGGATGACACCAACAGGCGTTTCATGCGGAGGATCCAGGAGTCCGAGGTTAAGGAGGCCCTAAAAAGGATGAAAGGAGGCAAGGCATTGGGCCCTGATGATATCCCTATTGAGGTGTGGAGATGCCTTGAAAACATGGCAGCAGTATGGCTAACTAAGCTATTCAACCGCATCTTTCGATCAAATAAGATGCCCGAAGAGTGGAGGAAAAGTATATTAGTACCTATATTCAAAAATAAGGGAGATATTCGAAACTATACTAATTACCAAGGAATTAAGCTTATGAGTCATACTATGAAGCTATGGGAGAGAGTGACTGAGCATCGACTAAGAACATTAACGAACATCACAAAAAATCAATTTGGTTTTATGCCTGGGAGATCGACAATGGAGGTGATTTTCTTGCTACGTCAGCTTATGGAGAGATAAGGAGCAGCAGAAGGATTTACATATGGTATTCATTGACTTGGAGAAGGCGTATGACAAAATACCAAGGGTAGTCATGTGGTGGACGCTAGAAAAACATATAAGTCCCAACAAAGTACCTTACCCTCATCAATGATATGTACGATAACGTTGTGACAAGTGTTCGAACTTTTGACAGTGAGACCAATGCCTTCCCAATTAAGATAGGACTATATCAAGGGTCAGCCTTGAGCCCATACCTTTTTGCCTTAGTGATGGATAAGGTCACGAGGGATATACAAGAAGATATTCCTTGGTATATGCTCTTTGCTGACGATGTGGTGCTAGTAGACGAGAGTAGGATGGGCGTCAATAGAAAATTAGAGCTGTGGAGACAAACTTTAGAATCGAAAGGGTTGAGACTTAGTAGAACCAAAACCGAGTATATGAGGTGCGATTTCAGTGGTGTTAGGTGTGAGGAGGGAGAGGTTAGTCTAGAAGGACAAATAGTGCCTAAGAAAGACACTTTTTTTGATACTTGGGATCAATGCTATGGAGCAATGGTGGTATCGATGAGGATGTTAGCCACAGAATCAAAGCAGGGTGGATGAAATGGCGACAAGCATCTGGCATCCTTTGTGACAAAAAGGTCGCATAGAAGCTAAAAGGTAAGTTTTATGGGATGGTGATTAGACCTGCGATGTTGTATGGAGCAGAATGTTGACCCACTAAAAGACAACACATCCAGCAAATAAGTGTCACAGAGATGCGTATGCTATAGTGGATCTGTGGGCATACAAGAAGGGATCGAATTCAGAATGAGGATATACGTGATAGGGTAAGGTGGCACCAATTGAAGAGACTAAGATGGTTTGGACATATCCAACGGAGGCCTCCAGAAGCACCGGTGCATAGCGGTATTCTAAGATCTATCGACAATACTAGGAGGGGCAGGGGGTGACCAAAGTTGACATGGGAGGAGGCAGTAAAAAGAGACTTAAAAGATTAGAATGTATCTAAGGATTTGTCTCTAAATAGCACTGCGTGGAAATTAGCGATCCATGTACCCAAACCATAATTTTCTTTGTAAGTCATTTTCTTTTATCTTTTGGCTTATGAATTTTTTATTGGGTTTCATCTCTAGCCTACCCCAACTTGCTTGGGACAAAAGGCTTAGTCGTTGTTGTTGTTGTTGTTGTGTAAAGGTACGGTTTTGAATTACCTAAAATGGAAGAAAGAAATTTGAAAAGGGAAAGTGAAATAAAAACAAAAAAAGAAATTTGAAACAAAAAGAAAAACCTAACCTAAACCCCCCCGGATGGGCCCTCCTAGGGCCCATTTTCTTTTCTTTTCCCTCCTGGCCTTCTCTTCCGGCCCACTCTCCCCGCTCGGCCTGCCCCGCCTCCCCATCCCTATCCCGTCGCTCCCTCCCTTATCCCGCCGCCAGTAGCTCGCAACCAAGCTGCTTGCCGTGGCAAGCAGCCGGCCTTCCCCTTGCCACCTCCTGCTTCGGCGCTCCCGCCGCCCTCTCCTCTTATCTCCCCCGGACGAAGCCCCTCCCTCCTTCTCGTCTCTCTCTCTCTTGGTCCACCACCCCATCGCCTCTTTCGCCCGAGCCGGAGCCTCTGCATCGTCTCCCCACCTTGCCCCACAAGCGCTCGCCGCCTTCCTCGTCGCCGTGCCCCTCCATCGTCGGTGCCTCACCGCCACGAAGCCAACGCCACCGGAGCCTCCGCTCCTCACCGTGCCACCTCCCGGAGTCTCCACGTCGCCTTCCCGCCTCGCCGCCGAGCCCCTGCGCCGCCTCGCCGCTCCGCCGTGCGCTGCCTCGGTAAACCCTACCCCCATCGCCCTGCCTTGCCTCGCCGTCCCTTTCCCCGGTTAGCCCTCCACCACCGGCGCGGCACAGTGCCGGTCGGACCAAGCCTTTCCGGACCCGAGGAATTACATATGATTATAGAACGAATGCCGCCAGCCGAGGACCAGTTCGACCTGGCGGCACGGTACCTGCGCCGTACTCCCCGAGGCTGAGTGATCCGACACCGTGCCTCATCGCAAGCCGGCCGGAGCTACTAAACTTCCCAAAATCACATAGATTCCCCGACTCGGTGGCGGTTTCGAGCGTTCCCCGGATCCTACACCAACGCATATAGCAAAGGTCGAGGAGCCCGACACACATTCTACCCACACCCTATCCTAGCCGGAGGCTAGTGGGTCGCCTTCGAAAAGCCCTGTAGAACCACCCACACGCCCTGGCCTGGCCGGCACACATTCTCAGCCAGCGGGTCCTCAACCGATTCCTGCTCGACATAGTAAAAAGTGGAACAACGTTAACTCTCCACGGCATCTCCCACACACTTCATATCCTAACACATTGCATAGGGCAGCCTGAATAACACTCGTTTTAGACCGTAAATTTAGTTGAGACTGAAATTTTCAATGCAGCGGAAAACAAACAAAAGCCCCGTAGATGGTGCCTCACCCACTGCGCACCACCAACCATTCCCACGATTCGAACCGCTGACCAAGGAACCATTGGAATTAACTTCGTCACAAAACATCCGCAATCAGTTGGCTCACCTGCAAAAGTCTAGGAATATCCTAGTTGAGTAAAAAGGTAACTTGCAAGACTTATTCGTGCTTGATTCCATGTACCTACACATGCTCACATACAATCAGGGATTCTAACATGATGCAATTCATCGAAGTATACATAATCAGGATGGTAATCGTTCATAGCACCATCATAAATGGTAGAATCAAAGTAACTTCAGAATTTCAATTAATACCGAGTAATCAAGGACGAGTTGGAATATCACATCGGGGTAGCCCACACTCCCTAAATTCATTAACCTCTTGGCCGTATGCTGCAATCGATCACCCTGGAAATAGGAGTGCATTTCCCTTGAGGTTCAAAGCTCCATATATCGGACGTCCTCATCATTTCCCGCACGTTCGCGAACTGTCCGTGAGGATCACCAATTCGATCTCACAGCATTTCAATCAATCTCTCGGATCGTTACCGACAATATGATCACCCTGGATATGCCGAGTGCATTTCCCTTGGGGGTTGCGAAACTCCAAGTGATATCGAGACTTACCTCAAACATACCCCAGCCTCGATTCTCGGTAACGTCCACGCGTGACAGGGAAGTAACACGCCGGCATGCGGTTGGTGTGATGACCAATCTCAAATTCTAATCACCAAACCCCTGGTCACCTTCAACACTTCAATTAACACCAACCGTATCCATTGCGTACGCCCTCGGCTCTCACAACTCAACTTAAACATTTTAGTTGATGGGGCGATAAGGACGTTCTCAATACGACAATAACCCTACGCATGCTAGTGGTCCAATTTCAACATTCAATTCAAACAAGCATTCGCACACAAAACATTGATACGGAAATAAAAGGATGCAACAAGCTCTGCTTGCCTTCGTTGTAGGATTCGGAGACTTGAGTGAGCTCAACATTCGGCGGTTTCTTCCTCTTCGGGCTCCAAGAGTTGAACTAGAACAACAGCTGCTCCTGCTTGCAAACCCTAACGCCAACTTCCCCTACTTTCTACCTTCAAAGGCCCTTCTTCTTGCTGAACCCTGCAACCCGGAAGCAATTCCGGACAGTCCGGAATGAATTCCGGATGACCCGAAACAGCTGCTGAAGAATTCGGTTTGAGCTGAGAAAAAGGGAGGAAGAAGGAGTGAGGGGAAGGGAGATGGGAATGTAGGAGGAAGGAAGGGAAGGAGAGGGTTAGCTCACCAGAGGGGCGGCGCTGGCTCACCGGAGTTGGCGCCGGAGCTGAGGAAGAGGAGCACCTGTGGAGGAAGAACAGCTCGGGAGAGAGAAAAAGAGAAGAAAAATGGCCGGGAGGAGAAAAAGAGGAAGGACAAATTATCTGACATGCAAATACATATATGAATATATATTGACAAATAACAAACCTTGATATCTTGTTTCCTTGTGATGAAACTCATAACCTTCTCCATGTGGTGGCAAACGTAGAATCCACAAGTGTTAGTTCCTTTAACCTGTTGTCTGCACTGCAATTAGAAAGGAATGTATTGTTAGATACATTGGAACGATACTTAGCGGAGATGTGATATGATAACATATATATTACCGAAAATTTAAATTTGTGCGATAACTTGGATCCTTTGCCCTTCCCTCCCCGAGCATGGAATTCCAAGAATGCCTTGTCAAGTATTTGCCTAATGGGCTTGAAGTCCCGAGTAGGATTTTTGAAGAATCAAGGTATATCACCTTGTTTCTTCTTTGAACGAGGACTATCAAAACCCAATGGAAGCTGCATATATAGATGGAATGTTGATCTGGTTTGAAAATACCAAATAGCGGAACACATACCCAGGTTTGTATGGAAACATGAAGTATTCCTTATCCTTTTGAGCCAACAACGCCTTTGTAACATATTGCAGCACGAATTCTTCGTTGTCCGCAATGGCTTGGTCTGTGACCTTGCATGGGTCAAGGAAACCAACCAGTTCCTTGAGCGTCTTGGCCTCGTTATACATGTATCTACAGAAATTGTAGGACGATATTATAACTAGCATAACATATGTAGATATTACGATTATGATCCGAGTGAGCAGACTTACAATGTCCGGCATCTCAAGAGGGATTGCTCGAGGGCGTCGAGTCTTAACAGATCAAACAAGTCCTTGAAGAACACATAGAACAGCCCATCGAGGTCTTGGTGCCACAAGTGCTCCTCTCCAAACTTGACCTTGATGCCGACTGGCCTGCTTCCAGTGTCTCCTCGAAGAATGTTGCTCTGTTTCATGTACCATTGTGCAATCTCTGACATGCTATTGACAAGGAGTTCAACTCATGCTCCGCCACCATTGGCTCTCCGTTAACAAATTTGACAGCCAACTGCATCTTCTCAGGCGATGGTGGATTGACACTCTTGACGCTCTTCGCACTCTTCATGCTCTTCGTGCTCTTGCTGGCCCTGCTTCTCTTCTGACCTTTTCCGTCCTTTTCTTCTGAAGGCTTTGGAATTGCCTTTTCTTGGTGAGTTGTTGCCACAATGGCATGCTCCTCTCCCGGCGGTGCAACTGACTCGACGACGTCAGGGATGTCCTCATGCACGGTCTCCGCTACAAGCTCCATGGGTGTCGGATTCTTCTCGCACGCCTGTGATGCCAACTGCGATGAAGGCTGGTCCAATAGGACGACGTCCTTCTTCGGCCATTGGATCAAGGTGCCGATGGAGTCTTGCAGGACGGTGATCTCGTCAGGTACAGGCACGGGCACCGGTAGGACCTTGAAACCATCAATAACGGAGTCCATCATAACCTTCACGAAGTTAGGGCGAAGGGGCACACAGTGCACCATACTCCCCGGCTGCGAAGGATGTGCCACCCCAAAAGCAGCATCAAGGAGATTGTCACCCATCACTCTCGCCATGAGCTTGCATCGAGTTGGTTCCTAGAAAATAGCGTGAAGATTTCGTAAGACATGTTCATAGTACAATTGAACATGTGACAACAAATAGGTTTATTGTTATTACCGTGATACGCTCCACCGGTAACCCTTGGCTGCCTCCTTCATCTCCAACCAGACCACTGGATGCACAGCTACTTCGACGGTTGCCGGGGCTCGCAGCTGCAGCACCAAGGGCGAACTGTGCCCTCATTCCTCCTTGATAAGATCCACCTGCCTCGATACCTCCGCTCTTATACGCTTCTCCATGGCAGCGTGGTCTATCTGTGTTGTTTGAGACTGCGTCTGGCTCCTAGCCCTCCTCCTGCACTCGTATTCCTCCTCAGTCTCGGGGAATCCCTGGCGCCATGGAACAGCACTTCCTATGCCTCGTGTGCGACCAGGGTGCTCAGGGTTTCCCAGTGCAGTGGTGAGGATGTCGTGTGTCCGTGATGACACAACCACTTCACCTTGGGAGGGCTGAGAACTCATTTCGACCTACAAGAAGAAATTCTGACTTAAGTACTATAACTTTTACTAATTCTATTCTTTACGTTCGTAAGGACTAAAGTGAGTGAGTTATACCATGCGTTGTGCGACTTCCTCATCTGCGGGATTCGGAAATCTTGTGGTGCCGCTTGAAGGGTCAGACTTGGCACGAGCTCTTAACCAGGAATGGGCCCACCCTTGCAGGCCAGCAAATGGAGGGGTTACATTCTGTGCCCTTGCTAGTTGGTCCTCACGCGCCATTTCTCCTCGGCCTGTTCGTATCCCCCTGTGCCGAGGTGATGCGGGTGCTTGTTTCTAGCTGACAACTCCCTCTGCTTTGCACTGAGATGGTCAAACTCAGGAGTGGACCTCATCTCAACAAATCTCCTATAGACTTCTGGATCCAAAAAGCCATATTGATTGAACGGACTCTGTCCCGTCCTTATGAATTTAGTTGTGAGCTCGCTCTTAAATCTCCTCCAAGCCTTCGAGATTTTCGTGAACGCGGCTCATTCGATGCTTTTTTCAAATTCTGGAGGGAACTGGAACCACTCCTTTATCTCTGCCATCAATTGATTTTGCATCTCAACCGTGACTAGCTTCCAGTTATCTATCCGGATGTCCACCTTCTCACACCCGAGAATCCCGCAAAAAGTTCAGAATTTGGCAGCCACTTTCTCCGGGTTCTTCGGGGCCCCAGATCGCGTTGATATTTCAGTGATTACCGTACATCGCGAGGGTCGTTGCGAAATGGTTCTGGGTTTCCTGATCTTCTTGACCTTTTTGGGCGAAGACTGGGCAGGCGAAGAAGCAGGCGGCGGCGACGTAGAGGACGGCGAGTTTGAAGAAGAAATGCGCGTCCGACATCTCGACAATTACTGTTAAGGTCAAACTAGAATAACACCAATTTTCATACTTTGAGAATAACTCGGCTAATTTAAAAGATAAAGACGACTAAGCAATTTAGCCAACTAAGCAACTTCATTATCACATACTGAAGAGCAAAAGCACACAGAAGTAACAAAATCACAGAGCATCCATGGATAGCGCACACACATATCCATATCACCAACTAATAAACAGCCACACATACACACCGATTTCCAACAACTAATAAACAACAAGAACTAACATGGAATCCAGAGATAGCACATGCACATATCACACAAGGAAATGCATAGTGAAGATGTATCTAAATGTCAAATTGCTGTGATACCTTGAGCTTCGAGGACGCCGGTGGTGGGGAGGAGCGGGGAGGTCGGTGTCGGGGTGGCCAGAGCGGCGTCGGCACGGCGTCGGGGTGGCCGTGGAGGCCGGGGCGGCGTCGGGGTGGCTGAGGGGGCGGCGGGGTGGCCGGGGCGGTGGGGGTGGCCGGGGCGGCAAGGTCGGGCCGGGGCGGGGTGTCGGGGAGGTCGGGGTGGCGCGGGAGGATGGGGCGGCGAATTCGAAGGGGCAAGGTTCAGAACTGGCGGGATTGAAAAAACCCTAAGTGCACGATATATAAAGGAACATCATCAGAGGTGGGTTTATACTACAACCGCCTCTGACGTGTTTATATCAGAGGCGGGTTTATACTACAACCGCCTCTGACGTGTTTATATCAGAGGCGGGTTTATACTAAAACCGCCTCTGATGTGGTCCTATATCAAAGGCGGTCCTACATAAAACCCGCCTCTGATGTAAATACGTCAGAGGCGGTTGTAGTATAAACCCGCTTCTGATGTAAGTATCTGAAGCGTTTTTTAACTCGAAACCGCCTCTGATATGTCCTTTAGCCAGACACAGACGTCCCTGTTTTTAGGGAAAAACATCAGTTTTCATATGATTTATACGACAGTTCAAATAACATTCAACATTCACACAAAGTTTTCACAGAGATCATAATCCCACAGCACATAGAAAGATTTCACATTACACAAGGATCATAATCCCACAGCACATATAAAGGTTTCACATTACACAAGTGCTCATTTCAACACAATGCAAGCATACATAACCATTTCAACCTACACCCACATCACTAATCATGCACTTGCCTTTTTCCTTTGAAAATAAGACCTTCATGATGATCATTGCGGATGTAGATCTCGTTGTCATGACTTTGTGTTTCTTCGCACGTCACTTGGTCCGAATTAGGGATATCGCCAAATCTGTTGTAGTCATCCTCATCGACCACTTCATCGACACCGACGATACTCCTCTTTCCATTCCTTACGACATGACGCTTCTTATTGGATGGATCGACTATGTAGAAGACTTGGTGAACATGTTTTGCAAGCACAAATGGTTCACTTGCATAAGCAACACGACCAAGGTCCACGGTAGTCACGCCATAACTGTCAACCTTCACGTGGGAAAGATGCACCCAACGGCACTGAAATACGGGGATCTTGAACTTCACATAGTCGAGCTCCCATATCTCTTCTACGAACCCATAGTATGGCCGTGCTTCATGGGCGACACCATCTACAGCATCTATATGGACACCACTGTTCTGATATGAGTTTTTTGCATCTTGAGCCTTCGTGTAAAATGTATACCCATTTATTTGGTACCCTTGATATGTCATGACTTGGTACGATGGTTTTCTTGACAACCAAGTAAGCATATCATCGATGGATGAGCTATTGGTAATTCGGTTGTGTAGCCACTGATTGAACCTCGAGTTATGTTGTATAGTGATCCATCTTTGAGATTTATTCGGATTCTGTTTCTGTACCAACTCAAAGCGCTCGGTGATGTAGGGAGATACCACATCCATGTGTTGCAACACAAGAAAGTGGGCTTTCGCAAGTGCATCCGGATCGGGATTGATTCGTTTTGCTCCGAGAGTACCGATTCCTTGTAGCCTCCCAGCATAGTGTGATTTAGGTACGCCAATTTGTTTCACATTCGACATGTAGTCCAAACAAAACTCAACGACCTCTTCAGTTGCATAGCCTTCAACAATGCTCCCCTCTGGGCGAGATCGATTACGTACATAGGACTTCAAAATTCCCATATATCTTTCAAACGGGTACATGCTCCGAAGAAAGACAGGGCCACACATCTTAATCTCTCTGACGAGATGAACCATGAGATGCGGCATGATATCAAAAAATGTCGGTGGGAAATACATCTCAAGATGACATAGAGTTACCACCAATCGTTGTTGCAAAGCATCTAGCTGAAGGGGGTCGATGACCTTTTGGGTTATTGCTTGAAAGAACTGGCATAACATTATGATTGTCTCTCTAACCTTTGTGGGCAAAATGCCTTGAATAGCAACAGGGAGCATTTGTGTAATCAGAACATGACAATCATGAGACTTCATTCCAAGCAATTTCAAATCTTTCATGGACACAAGTTTCTTTATGCTGGCGGAGTAACCGAATGGAACTTTAATACCATGCAAGCACTTGCAAAGTTCGGTTCTCTCAGCTTTGACAGGGTGTAACTTGTAGGTGGAAGGAATGTTCGACCTTTTTTAGATTTCTGGGGTGCTAAATTAAGTCTGATGCCCATATCGACCATGTCAAGCCTTGCATTCACACCGTCCTTTGTTTTATCAGGGATGTTCAATAATAGACCAAGCAAGCTGTCACATACATTCTTCTCTACATGCGTGACGTTAATGCAGTGGCGAATTTCTAGGTATTCCCAGTAAGGTAAATTCCAAAAAATCGACTTCTTTTTCCATATGCCCTTTGTAATGGAAGCAATCCTTGGTGCAAGACTAGTATAACTTTCTCAATGGGATTCCTTTACCGAGAACTATGTCAACGTCCTTCACCATATCATAGACCTCCTTTCCTGAATAAGGCTTTGGAGCCATTCCCTCCTCTATTGTGCCATCAAACTCCTTTTGAGATTCCGGTAGGGATGATTCCTTCGCAAGTACCTACGGTGCCGCATGTACACTGTCTTGTGCGAGTGCTTGAGGTACACACTTGCCGTATTATCCGAGCATTGACAGCAAGCGTTAGCTCCGTGAATGGTTTGACCAGACAGGTTTCCATAGGCAGGATAGTCATTTATGGTGCAGAACAGGAGGCCGCATAAGGTAAAGTGTTCCCTTTTGTCGGCATCCCATACATCGTCAACCCCTTCGTTCCATAGAGTCTGAAGATCTTCCATCAAGAGTGCTAGGTATACATCAATATCATTTCCAGGTTGCTTCGGGCCTTGGATTAGCATGGCCATCATGATGTACTTTCGCTTCATACAAAGCCAAGGAGGGAGGTTGTACACGCACATAGCCACCGGCCAGGTGCTATGTCGACAAGTCATGCTACCGAAGGGATTCATTCCATCCATACTCAACCCGCACCTTACATTTCACGACTCGGCTCCAAACGTTGGATACCTAGTGTCGATGTTTCTCCACTGGATTGAATCAGCGGGGTGTCTTAGTATGAAATCTTTCTTACGGTCGTCAGCATTCCATCTCATAAGTTTCGCGTGCTTTTTGTTTGCAAACAAACGCTTCAGACGCGGAACAATAGGAAGATACCACGCTACCTTTGCCGGCGGTCCTTTCCTGCTTTCGACACCCTCTGATTCATCACCTTGAACATCAAGCTGCTTGTATCTGGATGTCTTGCATACTGGACACACATGTACGTTCGCATACTCTTTACGGAAGATGATACAGTCGTTCTTACAAGCATGAAGTTTTTCTATTTCCAGACCTAAAGGACAAAGAATCTTTTTTGCTCTGTATGTGCTCGTGGGCATCTCGTTTCCCTGTGGAAGCAAGTCTGCCATGAGTAATAGGAGAGAGGTAAAACTTTTGTCGGACCAACCATTGCTTGCCTTCAATTTGAATAGTTCAAGAACAGTTGATAATCTTGTATATTTTGCCTTGCAACCCGAAAATAAAGGTTTCTCTGAGTCCTCCATCAAGCCCAGGAGTTGCTCATATTGTCTCCCCTCTAGGTCGTTTCCTTCTGCGTCACGCAACATTTCCTCCAATTCATTATCGGCCGGCTGCATATCTCCATCCTCCTCGCAATCGGACTCACCGTCGACATCATCTTCGTTGCTACTTGCCTCATCTCCACCCGGTAAAATTATGTGCGCCTCGCCATGATTGGTCCACCGTGTATATCCACTTACAAAACCCGTACGAATCAAATGATCTTGTATCTGGTTTCTCTCCTTGAACATCTTCTCGTTCTTACAATCATAGCATGGGCAACACACAAATTTGGCTCCCTTTGCCAACATATCGTCTCGTGCTACTAATAGGAAATCATCTACACCATTAATGTACTCTTGGGTCACACGGTTCTCGGGATACGTCCAACTTCGATCCATCTCGCACATACTGCTACACAATACATATGCAAGAGAATTATTAACCTAGCACATACTAAAAGATCCTAACCATATGATTAATTTTTACTTCATCATCTCCAAACAACTAAACCTAATTATCTCATCCAACCAAATGAAAGCAAAATAGGGAGAGAGGGGCAAGTAGTACTAACCTTCTTCAATGTCCAATGCAATTACTCCTCAGCATCCACTCTCCCTCCCTTCAAAATCGCCTCAAAATCGCCCCTACCCGAACCAGCCGCCACCCAACAGAACAGATCAAGGAAACCCTAAAAGACTTCCCGAAAATGCTGCTTATGAAGGCGACATTTATCACAGTCGGTTGGATCACTTAAGCCGACTGTGATATCCCTGAACAGTCATCACAAGCGGTTCACCGCACACTGCTTGTGATATATGTTACATCTGAGGCGGTTCGTGACCGAACCGCCTCAGATGACACTATATCAAATACGGTTCCTTTTCAAACCGCCTCAGATGACTCATCTGAGGCGGTTCGGCTCCAAACCGACTTGGATGTTTCCATCTGGGGACACAACATCAACATCAGATATGGTCCCCGTGGCAACCCGCTTGTGATGAGTGAATCAGAGGCGGTTGAGCTCTGCCCGACTGAGATGACACGTCCCGGATGAGCCTTTCTGTAGTAGTGGAGGCACCATATCTGAGGCGGTTAAGTAAAAGCGCCACGAATAACATATGTCGGAAGCGGTTAGCACGAAAAAAACCGCTTCAGGTAACGAGTTCAGGAGCAACCGTCACGGATGACGACCACATCCGAGGCGGTTAGAAATAAACAACCGCCTCCAACGTTATCCGAGGTGGTTAATTATTTCTAACCGCCTCGGATATGGACGTTATCCGAGGCGGTATTATATCCCGTCAACCACCTCAGATAAGTGAGTACATATCAGAGGCGGTTGCCGATATATAACTGCCTCGATTTAATTGATATCCGAGGCGGTTGTTTGGATTTAACCGCCTCCAATATGATTCACAGTATTAATTGTGCTGCGCGAGTAGACATACGACCAGAGGATGATATGTCTTAAATGTAGCGATATGCTGGCGATTTTTTGAGTGATTTGCTGGTGATTTTTCGGTGGAGAAGCTACATTTGGAAAAGAAGTTGGAGATAATACTTCCTTGTTGATTACCAAAGGTTAGTGTTTAGTTTTTGAATCATTTTATCCAATAATTTGTTGATTTTGCTTTGTTTCTTAGACATTGAGAATATTCAATTATATGATCATAATTAGATCGATGGAGATGTTTGATGTATCATATGGTTGAATGCATAGAAATTTGTTGTTAAGGTATGCAAATTTTGAAGGAATTTTAAAATTTGTGGGTAAAAAGGAAAAAGTTAATGATGGATTTAGTTTTGTGGCGTATTTAACTTTTATATGCAAGAAGTGGTAATTTGGTTACTTATACGTTAGTAATTGAAGAGAGTCAACGCGTGTAGGTTAGTTATATTAGTCAATTAGTATGGCTATTTAATTATATTAGTTAGTTAGGTTAGTAATTATTTTTAGAATTCGGTTATGTTAGTAATTGAAGAAATGTGTTAAACTTATGTCACGAAGTCGATGCACTTCATATTTTTAACTAAAATTTCAACTTTCCATATGCACGGCTTAGATGGATCGATCGTGGATGTATGGAGCTTGCAACACAGAGGTGCATAGAGATGGAGTGAGAGCATTTCTGGCAGCTGCCGAGGCGGACATGTTGAGAGTGGGTAGAGGTGACACGTATTGTCCATGCCTAGATTGTGGTAACGTAAGGATTTTTGAGCTCCATCATATTGAGTACCACATCTTCAAGAGAGGTTTTACGGAAGGGTATTCAACTTGGACCAAGCACGGCGAAGATCAAGCCATAGTATCAGATGATGATATTTTTGCCGATGAAGAAGCAACCGATATGCCATTTGATATCGGTTGTGATTCACACCATGAGATGTTCGATGATCCCAACTCGATGCCTGAGCTGGAACAGATGCTGCGTGATTTCGAAGGGCACAAAACTGACAGAGAGTACCAACAATTCCTAGGCTTGATGGGGGCATCGGAGAAACCGCTATTCGCAGGATCCAAGGCTAAGTTCACTTCGTTATATGTCGTGCTTGAACTATTGAAGCTGAAGGCGGGCAACAGCTGGTCCGACAAGAGCTTCAACGAGTTGTTGGGCCTCCTAGGTGACATGCTTCCGGAGGGAAATGAGTTACCCATAAACATATACAAAGCCAAGAAGGTGCTTTGTCCCTTGGGACTGGAAGTTGAAAAGATACATGCATGTCGGAACGACTGTATCCTATACCGGAAAGAGTTAGTGAAGCTACATTCATGCCTGTGTGCAAGGCTTCTCGGTACAAGGGTAAGATTGGAGTAGAAGGAGCTGAGGAATTCGTCGAGGTGACGAAGGGGACTCCTGCGAAGGTTGCTTGGTACCTGCCTGTAATCCCGCGCCTGAAGCGTTTGTTTGCAAACCCGAAGGAAGCAAAACTGTTTCGCTGGCATGCGGACGAGCAGAAGACATCCGATGGAAAGCTGAGACACCCTGTCGATGCTATCCAGTGTAGAAACATCGATAGGAAGTATCCCCGATTCGCTGCGGAAACTAGGAACGTAAGGTTTGCACTGAGTACGGATGAAATGAATCCATTTGGCAACATGAGCCAGCTGGTCATGCTCTCGCCCATTTCATGGTGCTGCAACACACCACCGCCGTTGCCCCGTACATGGACGAGCACAGGGCAAAGTTAAGGCAAGAGCATCCAAATAGAACCGATGCGTGGAGGACGAGAGAGCATAACAAAGAATTCAACAAGTGGTTCAAGGAGCGTCTTCGTTTAGGTGCCTCTAGCGACATGCTAACCTGGTATGCGAAGGGCCCAACATTCGAAATCGTCACTTGGCAAGGATATGACATTAACGGATACACATTCTACACGAGAGATCAAGATAAGAAAAGCACATTTCAAAATAGTGGGGTCCGCATAGAGGCTTCTGACATGAGCGGGAAACGAAGCTGGTACTATGGGTTCATTGAGGATATTTGGGAGTTGGATTATGTGTACTTCAAATTTCCATTATTCCGGTGCCATTCGGTCAATCTTCAATCTACGAAGGTCGACAAGTACGGCTTCACAACAATAGACCTTGAACGTGTTGGATTCAAAGATGACCCATTCATTCTAGCCAATCAAGCTCACCAGGTGTTTTATGTGACCGACCCGGCGAAGAAGAATCTTCATATTGCCCTACAGGGTAAAAGAAAGATTGTCGGAGTTCAGAGTGTGACAGATGAGGACGAATACAAGATCTTTGAAGATGCACCTCCGATGGAACATAGCATAAGAGATGCCATTACCGATGAACCTAAGGAAGCATGGTATGTACAGGAAGATCATCAAGAAGGACTAGAGTTCGAAGAAGAAATGCCTCGCAAAAGGAAAAAGAAATGCAAGTAAAGGCAATGAAATAATTTGAGATGTTCATGTCATTTTTGAGAATTGTTGATTTTGTTTTATGAACTTGCAAGAAATATTTATGTGCAAATGGTGATACAATTGAGATGGTCATGTTGAGTACATCTAAGCTATGTGCAAATGTTGAGTACAATTGAAGTGTACTCGACTGGTCCCAGTGCACCTGGAGTCTCGGTCCGGAGGTTCCGGACCAGACCTCCGGGGTACTATGAATTCGAGGCGGTTATTTTAAAGAAACCACCTCCGATATGTATATATCCGAGGCGGTTGAGGATAAAAAACCACCTCCTATATATACATATCCGAGGCGGTCAGATCCGTGGAACCGCCTCCTTTATTAATAATCGTAGGCGGTCAGATCCACGCAACCGCCTCCGATATCGTGCATATAAGAACTCAAATTGCCTTCACCCACGCGCATTAACTCAAAACATTGGATAGCCCCCGCCTCCCCCGACCAGCGCTGCCGCCCCCGTCCCTAGCGCCGCCGCCGCTGACCAGAGCCGCCTCCCCCGACCAGCGCTGCCTCCCCCGACCAGCGCCGCCTCCTTCCCCAACACCGGCCTCCCCGAGCACCGGCGCCCCCTCACACTCCTCCCCGACCCGCGGTGGCTGGCCTTCTTCCTCGACCACCACCGCGTCCTTCCCAACCACCGACCACAGCCGGCCGCCTCCTCCTCCCCCGACCCCCGACCACAGCCGGCCACCTCCTCCCCGACCACCGGCACCTCCTCGAGCACCAGCAAGGTGAGTGAGCTCTTATGCAAAAATTTCTCTAAAGCCATATATACAAAGATGAGTGTAGATGTTTGCATGTTCTCTAAATTTGTGAACTCTTATGCAAAGGGTGACGTCTTTCCCCGTCTGGCTCCTCCTGTGGACGAGGGATGCTCCTCTCGGTGGAGCTACGTGCCACGGACCGTGCCCGAGAAGATTCAGCTTGAGCTTGGGCCTGCTGTATTTCAGCCCCCAGCTATTGCAGCCACTGCCGTCCTTTTGGTATCGATAGGTTTGCTACTGGTGGTCTCGATATCAGATTGCGCGCCTCGACGAGTCTTCGGGCGGTTCGAGACATGTATTCCTCCGTCCTTGGAGGTGTTCTCTCTGCTCCCGTCTTGATCTTGTCTCTTGAGCTCTTCGTGAACACCTTCGATTGCGAGGACTACTCGAGAGTTCGGATTAGATGGGGTTTGGCTCCACTCCATCGCGTCGTCCTCATTGGGTACGATGTGAGCCAGTTCTTGATCGTATGGTCGATCAGAAAGTGCAGGCGATAAGCTAGACATTGGGCTGGTCGCTCCAGCCTGGAGATTGTTGGTTGATACCAATCTCCCTTCGAAGGCCCTGGCATACTCTCCATAATCTACACGATCCGTTACCGGGTATGGATCCATTGGGCCGAAGTTGTCGTAGAAGCTTTGGTCCGAGTACCCGGTACGGTGCTTGACGGTGATCGTATTTCCTGCCGAACTTGCTTCTTCCTCCTCGGGTTGTGCCGGGGAGAGTTGTGCAATCGGGGTTGCGGACTAATCGTGAGAAGTTGCACGTCTTGCCGACATTGATTCTTCCTAGATGGCTTGAGCCGAAGAGGTCCCCATGGTCGGTGTCATCTGTCAACGATCAGTAAAACCACCGATCCTACGGTATTCGTGGAATGTGTATGTATGAGGGGTAGGGACCGCTAGGGCACAAGGCCAGAGGTATAATGGCAAGGAAAATGCCCTTTTTATATAGGTTTGGGCCTCCCTCAGGATAACAACCCTACGTCCTGTTCGTATATATTTAATGGAGAAACGTCTTACAAGGGGATCTAGAAATTAGTGGCTATCCAAGGCCTAATCGTAGACTAATCCGGCTAGTTCCGCTACTCTCGACTCCTTCGAGGTGATGGGGCTTCAGGATCTAGATTGGCCTTCTGGATCTAACCTCACTTGTCGATCTAACTTGACCTGTCCTCCCCTATGGGACTATTGACCCTTTTATAGGGGGTTCATCTAGTCGTACCGTACATGGACTTACGTCCGAGTAGGACTCTGGCTTCCTCAAACATCAGGATGAACTTCCTAGTTTAAGGGATATCTTTCCTCCTTCTTAGAGGTTACCTTATCATCCTGGGATCCTTACCGGATATGGGGTATATTTCAGTAATCCAGGGAATTGTATATCAGATACTTCCTAATATACAGGATACTGTACTATTCATCATCATAAGTGTTTGTGTATAGCTTGAAAGTAAAACTAAGCTATCACCCAGGTCTTCCCTTAGCCACAGGCTTTCCGTAGTATCTTGTCGCCTTGTCAACTCCACATCAGCTCGTCTAGGTGCACGTGCTAGGTAGAGATACCTGGTGTGGCTCACCGCCTGTGATCCCGTCGTACGGATCCTGGTACTTTGGAGGAAGGGAGGTGTTTGTCGTGGAGAGGCGTTGACAGCTTCTGGGAGCGACTCGGATCTCATCTGCGTGTACATTACCTCAGGTACCATCCTCCATGCTAACCGAAACGACCCGGGGCAAGTAGCCTCGGTGATTGTGTAGGGACCTTCCCACTTGGGAGAAAGTTTCTTACTGTTGCCTTGGTTCTTGAAAGTGCATCTAGGCCCCTAAATGTTGCTTTGGTGGTTAATGACAAACGATTAGAGGACTAATGACCGCTAGCAAGCATGTGAACAGGTTTAGTCCTCAACGAATAAAGAAAGGGAAGCATCGACGACCCCTCAAAAGAAAAAGAGGAAAAGAAGATGGTAAATCTCCGAGGAATAGTTTTTGGTTTAGTGACACAAGTCACATTGAGTATAGGTGCACCGTACTATTAAGAGGGGCTTGATGAACATGATCGAGAAGTGTCTTTGCCGAGCAAAATTTTTTGTGTCACCCAAAGGCCTCAGCAAAACCCTGACCACAGCTCTCAGAGGAAATTTGGACCCTAGCCCGGACAGTCCGGCAGGAGGTCTGGCTAATCCAGAGGAGATCCGGACCTCAGCGCAGACAGTGCGGCTGGGGGTTCGGATCAATACTGGACTGCCTGGACCCAAGCCCGGGCAGTCTGGCCGGGTGTCCGGATCGATACTAGACTGCTCGGACCCCAAGCCCGGACAGTCCGGCCAGGAGTCCGGATCGGTATTGGAATGCCCGGGCTCCGGCCCGGAGAGTCCAAATGCCCGGAAGGTCCGGGCAAAATCCGGACAGTCCGGGTGTGACCTCATCCAGCCAAAGGAGTTAGATTCCCTCTGGCACCTCACCAATTAGCCGTTGGATTTCAAAATTCGGAGGGTCTGGCCCAAATCTGAACAGTCCGGATTTAGGCAGATTCCCTCAAACGGCTAGTTTTTGTGGGAGCTTCTATATAAGACCCCTTGCTCCAAGCAAGGAGAAATCTTTGCCCATTCCATTTCCTACCTACTCAAGAGCATTTCTCCACTCCTCCAAGCACCTAGAGAGAAACCTTGTGAGGAAGAGAAAGATTTGAGCGATTTGCGAATCAATCCAAGCGAAGCATTGAGTTCCTCTTCAAGTGTTCATCAAGCTTATTTCTCTTGGAGATTGGGGTTTCCTAGACGTTAGGAGTCCTTGAGAGCTCCCATCTTTATGGTGAGCCTCAAGAAGTTTGTGAAGGCTGGGATTCGCCTCTGAGAGGAAAGAATCACGAAGAAGAAGTTGAGGAGACGCAAGGGCGTCCTCGGGGGATAAAGGTTTAAGAGGAAGACAGCTCTTGATTACGTGTGATCGAACTCCCCAAACAGAGATGTAGGATCCCCTGAAGGATCCGAACTTCAGGAACAAATCATTTTCTCCCTTATTCATTTACTTCCACATTTACCTTGCAAGTACTACTTATATTGCTCATATTTGTCTTGCTAAGTAGACTTGATTTCATATCTTAGGTCTAATTATTCTTGCTAGTCAATTAAGCTAATTTTCGCATAATTGCACGAATTGTATAAAATTGTTTAGTCACCTATTCACCCCTCCACTCTAGGCCGACATCTTGATCCTTCAATTGGTATCAGAGTAAGATCTCTCTCGTTAGGGCTTCACCGCCTAGAGAGTCCAAGATGTCGCACGAAGATTCGGGTGTGGGT
Source organism: Stipa capillata (assembly GCA_019208055.1). Classification (NCBI taxonomy): domain Eukaryota; kingdom Viridiplantae; phylum Streptophyta; class Magnoliopsida; order Poales; family Poaceae; genus Stipa; species Stipa capillata. The sequence goes on from JAGXJF010001796.1 coordinate 37,474, forward strand.
AGTACGTGTGCTAGTGGTAGTGCTCATTCATATCAAAATGTTCCTCCACCTAATGTTTATATGTAATTCCCATTTTTCACGATTAGGGTTTTGCATTCATCTCGCATGCATGCCATCATCCCCGCACCCACACCTTGTTTAAACTTAAATGTGCTAAGATTTTATAGAATACGTACATATCTCATCCTCGGTGGATAATTTTACAAATACCAATCAACTTATTTGAATTATCAAATAGCAATGTTAGCAAAAGAGGCGAAGGAGATCAATGATACCCCAAATGTCCCTCTCCCGCATTCCATTCACACATGTTAGGTTTTGCTAGCTCCAAGGAAGCAATTCGCATTTGAATCATTAAAATGGCAGAACTAGGGTTAACCGGTTAGGCAATATTCCCGTAGTTGAAAAGCCATCAAGGTTTGTAAATTGCCATGAATATAAGTATTCTAGGTACATCTAAACCCAGTTGCAGTTCAAACCCATTTTAGGTCAAATTTGAATTTGAATTCAAATTCTGGTCAAACTAACTCCAAATGACCCCAAATTTTTACAATACGTCCCATAAGCTATTTGGAAGGTTGTATAAAAATTTCAAATCATTTGGAGCTCATTTGAATGCTCAAATCGTTTAAATAGTAGCACTGTTATTAGAAAAAGAAAAAGAAAAACAAAAGAGAAAAGAGTTTGGGCCGAGGCCTGCTGGGCTGCACTCGGCCGGCCCGCTAAACCTCCCCCCCCCCTCGGGCCTGAAAACCCGCCTCTCGCCTGGCCATTTTCCGCCTTCACCAAGGGAAGGCGCCACCGGCGCTTTGTACCTTCCCCCTTGTCACGGACCCGGAATTTCATATGATTAGGGGAACGCGAAGTCGCCAAGGACCGAAGGACTCGCCAACCCGGTGGCACGGTACCTGCGTCGTACGCACCAAGGTAGAGCGATCCGACACCCGCCACGTGCGAGCCGGCCGGAAGCGACCACTCTTCCCAAAACCACATACGATTCCGTAATCCGGTGAAAAGTCAGAGTCGTTCCCGAATCCTACCACGACAAGCAAGGTCGGAGGAGCCCGGCAATTCCACCCACACCCTAACCTAGCTCGGAAGCTAGTGGGTCGCTCGAAAGCCCGGTGGAACGCCCACACCCTGCCTGGCCGGCACAGCATCTCAGCCAGCGGGTCACTCAACCAACTCCTGCTCGACTTAGTAGAAAATGGTACGGCCTCGATCTTTCACGGCATACCCATACACTTCATATCATTCACGCATTGTGCAGGGGCAGCCCGGATTAACAACTCGGATATCGTCACAAAGCTCTACATTACGATATTAATAATAACAGTCCACGAAGGGACTACATATTACATCAGTCGGTTAACACCGGAAACATATCCGAGTACGAAGAAAATTAACAACAGCGGAAGCAAAATAATAGTCCCACAGCGACATAGTGATCGCTGAACAAACACTAACTATCCCATACATCGAACACAACCGAGGAAACCAGACACGTCAAACATCGCCGAAAAACTCTTCGACCACCGGCTCACCTGCAAGCTCCAGGGATAACCTGGGTGAGTACGAATGTACTCGCAAGACTTATCCGTGCTTGATTAAATGTCCTACTCATATTAGTGCAACAACAATTAAACATGAATGCTTCTCAGAGTAACAATATACTTAATTATGAAAACAAAGCATAATTAACATGGAGGGAGGACAACTAATCAATATGCTACTCAGGCAACCAACCAATCAACATCAATTACTAACACGTTTACTTGCATCATTTTCAATCACTTAGGGTTCAGCCCCAAGATTAATCCAAATCTCAATCATCAACACCTAGTTCATTCAATCTCTCGGACCGTTCCGACGATACAACCACTAGCGATATTCGAGGGCATTATCCCTTGGAGGTTGCAAGGCTCCAAGCGGCCTTTACCATCCGACATACCCTAGCATTGATCTCGGCAACGTCCACGTGGTGACAAGGGAAGTAGCCACGCTGGAGTTACCTCAAGGTTGGTATCGCGACAATACACCCATTCACCTAGTCGCACCAGGCTCCTCCAGTGATACCAACTTTATCCAGCTGACCCTTTTTCCTTCGGCTCTCACATCTCACCTTAGGTTCAAATATTTAGCTCATCGATTAATTCCAACCATCGCTAGGCACACAATACAACACATCCTAACATGCTAGTTTAATCGAAATTAATGACAAGCTACGAACGATAATACAATCATCAACACATGAACGAAATAAGCAAGTACTGAACACAAAAAGGGGATGCAACAAGCTCTGCTTGCCTGATTCGGGTTGTTCCTGATCTTGCGGGGAGCATGCGGGAAAACTCCAGAATACTTGAAACACCGGTAAGAAGCAAGCGACCTCTAAAAAGGGAAAAAGCAACCCTAAGAACTAATTCGAAAAGGACGAAGATGCATGAATGCCAGTGATATGGATGCAACTACGATGGATTTAAAATAGGGTATACAAGTACATAAGCAGGTTTGTGTTCATTCCAAATGTTGGTTTAGTTTTAGTTGCGGTATAACTTTAATCAGGGATAAACCTAGAATATGGAGGTATGCATGAAATACGATATGCAATTAAGGGGAAAGGTTTTTAATCTATAATTAGGGTTAGGGTTTATTTGATTTATTCGTTGTCGTAGGTGAGAACATGAAGTCGCGATTATTTTCTGGCCGTTAGGCGAATTGTGACACTAACTATTTTAAATTTGACTGCTAAGCTAGATTCTCTAGGTTCATATATTTAGAGGTTGTATGTATTTTCTACGAGTTCTTTAAATTTAATCAAATTTAGCATTTCATGTCTTCTTCTCAGTAAGGAAGTAGAATGTCAATTATCCTCACACCTAACTGGAATTGATTTATGGAAGATGATGGGTGTACGCGGTAATTAAATGACAGGGTGGATCGGACAACTAGATTAAACATTAACGTTTAAAGACAACATATGCAACTAAGGTATCAGCTAGAGTACATTTGTATTTTCAGATGGTTTACTTATTGGGGTGGTCAGCTGAACTAGGCACCATTATTTTGCTAAATCGGATTTCAATTGAGTACGTATACAACAGAGGCATCAGTGTGCTACCTACACCGTTCAATTAAGGGACTTTAACTACTATACTTTGATTAATAATTTGGTTATGCCTGAACCTGAAGTAGGTTTAGTTGAAGGGGCGAATCCAGTAAAAATCAATTGATGCATTTCGCTGGTGTTTCACATAGTTAGTGCATTGAGTTGGCTTTTCCGAGGTCTAAATAGGGATTATGACATATGGATATCGGCTAGGACCCTAGATTATTTAATCATCCGAACACAAGGACTTGTCAGCTTAGGGATTGGTCTATTCATTGGAGTCTTATATGTTCCCTAATCGAACCTACCGGTAAGTATTGATGAAAGGCCAAAATAATCCATTTTATTTGTTCACCAAGTCCGGGCATAACCTTATGTGATAATTCGAACTGAGCATTAGCTTCAAGTAATAGTCACTAATATATAATGCATAGACTGAACCCACTAACCAGAGGAATGTTGGTGGTTTAGTTAGTGCGTTTGTCAAAGGAGCTAGCCACTGGTTAGCGAACAATTGGGAGCGCTTCCAGTTAATGGAGGTAGTTATCCGTCTATCAGACATTAGTGCAACTAGAGTATTGATCAGGTCATTGGTTGAGTAAACAGCGTGTTAATCTACATCTCAATCAGGCTCGGGTGTAGAAAGGGTTATCGGTGAACTATGTACATCCTACGGCCAAGGAACCTTAATCGGTACTTGACTAATTATCGTTCTAATTGCAATTTGGCCCAGATAGGATCAACAATCAAGTACCTACTTGGTTCACTCTTTAGCTGGTCATTGTCACTCATTAGTTAACTGTCAGTTCTTTAGTTACTAAGCACTGGGGTCACAGTTGATGAAGAACGCTTCGACAGGATTATACATATACTCAACCCAACAATGGGGGCATTGGTTTAAGAAATGGATATCAATTGCAAGGAACTGATTTTCACCCAACAACGAACTTACTCAGTTGATTATCTGAATATTTATCTGAGGAAGTAAACAGAGGCCATGATTAGTACCGTTATCAGCTAGCCGTTAATCGATTGGGCCAGTCAACACCATAGGCAACAGAACGGGGAAGAAAAGGTGGAGCCAAGCGGTGGCTCGTTCCCGGCGGTGAGGAACACGACGAACAGCTCGGCTTGGGACGGAGCTTCATGGCTAGGTCGCTGAAGAAGCTCGCCGTCAGGTCGCTGGAGGGCTCGGTCTCGACGGAGCTTCCGAGAGCACCTGGCCAGGAGAAAGAAAAAGAGACGTAGAGAGAGGAAGGGACCTGGCGGTTGAGCTAAGGTGTGAAGAAAACAAGGCGGCAGCCGAGCTCGAGTTTGGTTCCAAGGTGGCTCACCGGCGACGAAACCACCGACGGCGGCGCACCAATGGGGCGACGGGCTTGGGCCCGGGCGGCGACGAGCGGGCCGAAGGCCTTGGGGGAGGCCGGCGGCGCAGCTGGGGGTGGTGCGGCGCTCCGGGGAAGAAGGCGCGGCACGGGGAGTGGCAAGGAGCCTTCGGCGGCGTGGATGGAGGCGTGGCGGCGAGGGGAGCTGAGCACGGGGAGGGGCTTGAGGGCGGCGGGCTAGGCGGCGGGAGGGGAGTGGAGAGAGGGATCCGGCGGCGGAGCACCAAGGGAGGCCGGCGGCGGAGCACCAAGGGAGGCCGAGGCGAGCGGGAGGCGGCGGCCGGGGCAGGAGGCTGCCGGCGGCGAGCTTGGAGCAGAGGGGAGCCGGGGTCCAGGGAAGAGGCGAGGCGGGAGTGCCGGCGGCAAAGAACAAGGGCGGCGGGATCTAGGGAGGCGGTGGAGTTGGCCGGCGGCCAAGTGGAGGTGCGGCGGAGAGCAGAGCCAAGAACAGGGGAGGCGCGGCGGAGAGCAGAATGCCGGGGAGCTCCTGCATGTGGATGATGCTTAGATGGATGGGAGGCTTAGGAGGTGGGGAGTTTAGGGGTATGACATGCAGAGCTCAATTTTTGGTTGTGGATGGGATTTTGGAGGGGAGAAGAGGGCATGGTGTGAGGAGGATTTTGGAGAACTCGGTCTGAGGAAGAAGAAGCACTGGAGTGAAGTTAATGTGCTTGGGGTGAGCTGCTACGTATAGAAATAGTGAGCTGCAGCGTGCTAACCAACTGGAAACAGGGAGCTGTTAGGCGGGTCCCACGGCAGGGGAATATTTCTCCTCTTTCTTTTGTTTTATTTCTTTGCAGTTTTAGATTCAATTTTTGGACAAAAGAAAAAGGGATTTATTGATGCTTAAATATTTTATACTTGTCGTAGCGTCGAGGGTGCCTCCTCCAGAACTAGGTATAGCTAACCGAACTAACCCGAACTTACCATGAACTACTAATCTTGGCCACTAGCACCGTAGGCATTTTAATTAACTTGCGTAAACATGTATTCATCCGAACACAAAGATAACAGCACTGAAGTAAGATGGAACCCACCGATGGCTGGGAGGTGGGGAACATGTACGAGTTTTAGAATCGTGAGTTTTAGTGGCATTAGTTTTGCTGTCCGATTTTCACGTTAACCTTAAGGGCGCATGTTAGGGTTTTCAATCGAAATCATTTTAAAGTATCTACATGCATGCATGCGAACGAAAGAAATCATTTTTGTTCGTGAACATTTTCACTGATCTCGTATTTGAGAATAGGGTCACTACACCCCTCTCACCCAACGCGCAAGGCCCACCTGTCGGGACCCCCGCCGCCACGTCCTCGCCACCGGTAGGCTGCGGTGGGTGGCGCTGCCCCCGGCCACCCCGTTCTGACCACGCCGCTGCCCTATTTAAAGCCGGTTCAGACCGGCCGCTCCTCCTCTCCCCTTGTCCGAAAACCCTAGCTCCCCCTCCCGGTGCCCTAGCTCCTCGCGCCACCGCCTCCTTCTCCGAGTCCGGTAGCTACTCTAGCGAGAAATCCCCAGCGCTCCGGTGAGCCCCGACCGCCCACACCTCGCTCCCGAGCTCCTCCTTTTCTCCCTTAACCTCTCCCTCCTTCCCCTCTGCAGATCTGCACCCGGAGCTACCTCGCCGGCATCAACCGAAGCTCCCCGCCGCCGGTGACCGTCGCGAGCCTCCTCCCGACCTCCTCCGTCGCTCCGCACCAGCTCCTCGTCCTTGGGGTGAGCTCCCCTTGCTTCAGCCGCTTTTTCCCAGCAGTGCTGAGCTCCGCAGCGCCCTAGGGTTGTTCTCTGGTGAGCCTCCGGCGAGAGCGCCGCCTCTCGAGCTGCTTCCCCGGTCGGGTCAGAGAGAGAGAGAGAGGGGTGAGGGAGTGGGAGGCCGACGTGGCAACCATGGGTTGGTTGCCCGAGCCCAGTTAGCGGCCAGCTGGACCCCATGGACCGAGTCAGCCCTGACAGAGGGCCCCAATTGTCGGCCGGATGAGCTAGGTTGGTGTAGGTTTCTCGGGTACACGTAGTGTTTTGGAAATCCGCAGCAGAGGTGAATTAGGGTTAGGGTTTTGCGAAAAATTGAAACTACGATAACTTTTGATCCGTAGCTCCGATTTCGACAAATTTTATATATTCAGAAACCTTGTAAAATTTTCTATGATCTGGTTCAAATAGAATTTCCATATTGCAACTGAACTTCAGGTCAATTTAAATACGAAATAGTTAGACCCTTTTTAAACGCCGTTCTTCGGTAAACCCTAACCCAACAATTTTAGCTCCGAATCGAGCGATTCTAGTGGCGTTAACCTCGTATCTCAGAGTACATTCATAATACCAGCACTTTAACCCATTGCCATGCATTGCGAATAATAACTCTCATCCCTAACTTGCAATCGAAGGTACCTTAACATGCATGCATGGTAGGACGATCACGTAATCCCTACAACTACAAACTAAGAAATGCTTGTGGTCATGGATTCGTAACATCCGTAGATCATTTTAGAAACTAATTCCTAGTAACATTCATCATGCATTCATGCTGGACTCATCGCCTTTTTACTGCTTCCTTTTTCCGGTACTTTGTGTTGTATGCAATAGAGCTCGAAGAAGGAGACCACCCGGCTCACGATTTAACGCAAGACCAGGAGCCCTGTGATCAAGGCAAGCAGAGCTTGTTGCACTTTATTATTGTTATTCATATGCTTGTCTATATGTGCTTGTGGTCGTAACTCGTTAAACTAGCATGTTAGGTTTGTGGTTTGCTATATCTCGTTGTGGCTAAAAATTTAATTTGGATGCCCCATCAACTTGAATTGCTTAAGTGAGATGTGAGAGCTGAAGGGGGGTACACGATGAATAAAGTTGGTATTAATTGAAGCTATAGGAGCGACCCCCAGTGAATGAAGTGGTTTTTTGTCGCTATACCAACTTGAGGTGACTTCATCGTGTTACTTCCCTTATCATCGCGTGAACATTACCGGAATCTCTGCTATGGGTTTATCTGATGGTGAGTCTCGGTCACTTGGAGACTAGCTACCGCCGAGTGGAGAGCGCTCGTTATTCCCATGCGGATGTATTGCTGGTAACGGTTCGAGAGATAGACTGGACATGGTGTGTGATGAATTGATAAAATTGGGGAGTGTGGGCTGCCCCAAATGAATTTGGATTGTCGTGGTTGATGCTTTCATGTTTGTACTTGGATTAGCATGCAACTCGAACTGCAAGTTACTTGTCATGCCTTCCTCCTATAATGTTGTCAATGCCATGTGGTTTACTTACGTCTTGTCAACTTGGAATGCACCATATTTATTTGCTGCTGTACTGAATCCATGTGTAGGACATTTAATCAAGCACGAATAAGTCTTGCGAGTACCTTTGTACTCACCTAGGATGTTCCTAGACAATTGCAGGTGAGCCAGTGGTCGAGGATTACTTCAATGATGCTTAGCTACTTGGTTTTCTTGGTTGCACTACTGCAGAAACAGCTATAGAAGCCATCTTAGTAGTGACGAGCACCAAAAAAACACGTCACTGGTAAACCGAAAATTTACCAGTGGCGGGCGTCAATTATCACGTGTCACTGGTAATTTCTTACTAGTGACGGGCACCTATTAAGGTGCGTCACTGATAATGTAGCAATTACCAGTGGCGGGCATACAGGCGTGCTCGTCACTGGAATGTTGTACTCCAGTGACGTGCGCGTTGGAGTGCCCGTCACCGGTAAACTTTCCCGCCAAACTTGCTACGGCCGCCTCCGGGCCGGGTTTCCAGTGGCGGGCGCACGGTTCATTCGTCACTGGTATGTGCTTTAGCAGTGGCGGGCTGTTTAATTGTGCCCGTCACTGGTAATCTGGCCTATAAAAAGCATCAGCGAGCTCGCTGCTGGCCAGTCCTACCTCCACTGGCTAGCAGCAAGCTCGCCGGTCGCCTGCACGTCCGCCGCCGCCGTCCGCGCCCCTGGTACTCATTCTGCCCTCCAAAAACTTCCCCCACCTCCCCTCCCTAGCTCTCTCTCTACCTCCTAAATCTAGCTAGTAGAGCTAGCTAGATCGATCATGAACTAGCTCCCCCAAACCTCTCCCCTCTCATGAGTTGTAGTGTCTCAATTGCTGCTTTTGTTTCAACTTGACCACAGCTGAGATTAATTAGCACACATTATGCATGATACTGGAGTAATTAACAAGTTTTGATCTGTCTCTGCCAGATAGAGCTAGCTTTTCTAGGAGCAGTGGATTGGTCCAGGACTTCTGAGCTTTGTAATGGGTAATTATTGTCTCAATTAGTATTCTACTTCCATATACTGTTGTGTGCAAAGCACCAAAACAAAGAAACAATTAAAAGAACGCAAAGGAGATTAGTCTGTAGTGAAAAAGGCAATGGATTTTTGTGTGTGACAGAAGTGAATAGATTGGAATGAGGCAGTGGATCAACCACCATGATGCTGTGTCTGCATAGAGGATGGCAAAGCATAATCAACCCATCGCACATGCCTCCTCTCTCCCTAGTTTTCACCAAGAACCAACAGATTCTAATGAACCAAGATTTCACCCTAGTTTCTTATGAACTGAGATGAATTCTGCACGTACATTGCTTCATATATGTGTAATTCTGTTTCTTATGCACTGAGGCAGAATCACGCTTCTTCATGTGTAATTAAGTTGATTTTGTATACATATATATAGAAATGTTTGTGTTATGATATCGATCGTATGAGATGAAAAATGAAATGTGTAATGCTACGACATCGATCGTATGAGATGAATATTTGCGGAAGTGTTTGTGATCGGCCATCGAGCCATCGTTTTGACAAATTTGTTCATATATTGCTTGTGGTACCGGCCATCGAGCCGAGGCAACGTTTGTGTTGCTCTTTGTGAACACTTGAGTTGTCAACGTTTTGTCAAAATGTTGCTTTGTCAAGCTTTTGTCAATGTTCGACAAACTCGATTTTAGTTATTTTAGCAAAGGTCATGCCAAAATTTTCTATGGGTTGGTACTAATTAATTTTCGTATATCTTAGGGATCAAATGACCGATGGATCGAAGTTGGATGTATGACGGTGATCGAAACACACAAAGTTTCTATACATCTTTGAATGAGTTCTTTGATTTCGCCGAGCGAGATATGGTGCGAAAGGGTGGCACGAAGATATGCTGTCCGTGTCGTGATTGGAAAAACTTGAAGATGTATGAAAGGAAATCTAGTTTTTTGCACATGCACCTAGTGCGATGGGGTTTCATGGCAGGTTATACATGGTGGAGAAGTCACGGTGAGGAGGATGAGGTTGTTGCCGACGAAGGGTTAGATGAAGAAGCAGGACATGGAGAGCCGGAAGCAGAACGGTTGGATTATAAAGATGCCGGAGAACATGAAGAGGCCGAAGCGGATACGCGAAGCACAGGGGACAATTTGGCCAGAATGGTCCAGGACCGTCATGTGCAAGAGCAGGTTGTGAAAGAGACGAATAACGATAGTGCGGCTCGTAGAGAGGCTGCCAAGTTGGAGATACTGGTGAAAGACTTGAAAACTCCCTTGTATCCTAGTTGCAATCCCGAGCACACCCGCCTCTCAGTCACGCTCGAACTTCTAAGACTGAAGGCACTGCACAACAGCACGGACACAAGCCTCGATGAGACATTGGAGTATCTTGCAAAAGTTCTGCCAGAGGGGAACATGTTGCCTCGCGGTTGCGATGAGGCCCAGAAGGTCGTGTGCCCTCTTGAAATGGAGGTGACAAGATACCACGTGTGTCCGAATGACTGTATCCAAATGACTGCATCATATATCGGAACCAGTACGCGGAGCTAACCAAGTGTCCCGAGCGCAAAGCATCCCGATTCAAGCGGGGAAAGAACTACCAACCAGATGGTAAGAACGGAGTGAAGAGCGGTGCTCCTGCAAAGGTTGTATGGTACCTTGCACTCATTCCCCGTTTGAAGCGTCTATTAGCAAACAAGAAGGAGGCAAAGCTCATGCGTTGGCACGACGAGAGGCCAAGGAAAGATGACGCCGTGCCGAGACACCCTGCGGATGGTTGCCAGTGGAAAGCAATCGACGACCAATACCCCGAATTCGGAGGAGAGCCAAGGAATATCAGAATTGGAATGAGTACGGACGGACTCAATCCTTTTGGAAAAATGAGCAGCAGGCATAGCACTTGGCCCGTGGTCGTATGGATGTACAACCTCCCTCCGTGGCTCTGCATGAAGCGGAAGTATCTACACTTGTCTATGCTAATTCAAGGGCCACAGCAACTAGGGAACGATCTGAACGTGTATCACCAACTACTGAAGGAGGAGCTAGATACACTCTGGGCTGAACCAGGGGTCCGAGTCTGGGACGCTCACGAAGGAGACTATTTCAATATGAGAGCTATGATGATCACAACGGTGCAAGACTATCCCGCTTACGGACATCAATCCGGCCAGGTTTGCCACGGATACCAAGGATTTGTTAAGTGCATGGAAGATACAACAAGTCGTCACCTGCCGGGCTCTCATAAAATCGTGTACATGGGCCACCGAAGATGGCTTCAACGAGACGACCCGTGGAGACAAGAAAAAGAAAAGTTCGACAATACGGTTGAGACCCGAGGAGCGCCACGTAAGAGGAGTGGGGAAGAAATCTATGAGAAGTTGAACTCTTGGGGCCAGTGCCCTAAGGCGGGAAAGAAGCAGAAGAAGGTAAAGCCGCTTGGAGGCGTATGGAAAACAAAATCTGTATTCTGGGACTTGCCTTACTGGCCTTTTCTCGAGACACATCACTGCATAGATGTCATGCATATTGAGAAAAATGTCTGTGAGAGTGTGCTCGGTCTCTTGCTCCACATGCCAGACAAGACAAAAGATAGGCCGAAGGCACGAGCTGACTACGAGGAACTGGGGATAAGACGAGAGCTGTGGGCCAACGAGGAGAAGACCAAGTTGGGCAGGAATGTTACAAAAATCAAGACGGACTGTCCCGCCTATTGTTACACTCTAAGTACAGACGAGCTCGATAAAATCTTCAAGTGCCTCGAAGGTGTCAAAGTAACTTCCGGCTACTCGGCAAACATACAGAGATTTCTAGACATGCAGAACCACAAACTAATCGGTATGAAGTCTCATGACTGTCACGTGATGATCACGCAGATACTTCCGGTTGCAATTAGAGGGCTAATGGAGCCATGGATCCGCAAGACACTGCTTGACCTCTGTAACTTTTTCGACATTATCTCTCAGAATGTCGAAACCGAAGACTATTTCACTACCATGGTCATACTGAAAGCAGTTCCTATTGAGACAGTAAATGTGAAAGTGATCAGTGCCAAAAATGAACCATGGGTATTAGCTAAACAAGTGGCCCAATGCTTCTACATAACCGACCCGACGAAGCCAAGCCGTCATGTCATGAGGAGGGGCAAAAGGAGTATCGTTGGAATCGATGGTGTCGTTGACGAAGAGGACTATGACCAATTTGACGACCCGGATAAGGAAGAAGACAATGACGATGCTAACAATCAGCCACGGCCCAACAGAAGGAGCAGAACTACATGTCCCCCCGTGCGTCCCTTCAAACGACGAAGTCACTCCGAGGGGCTAACCTATATCAGGAAGAAGACCAAGACTACCGTTGAGAAGAGTGTCGAAGAGTGAGAAGTTTGTCGAAGAATGTCGTACCTTCAGTATGTGCTCCAATTGTTTGGAACGGAGAAATTGTTCATGTTCCGATTGGAAATGAACTGATAGGCTCTGTAGTACTTCTAGCATTGATTAGGGTAGTAACCAAAACTCCCTGCTGAACAAAATGCTTGTGAAGACGATTAGCATGTTATACTACATCATACGAGTAGTACTTCTAGCACATTATATACTGTACCACTTCATCGAACCTTTCATTTCATCCATCCAAATGAACTTATACTAAACCTTTCAAACAAGCAACCACCAAACCACAAGACTCATAACCCTAGCTAGCATACCAGTGACGAGTAAGATATAGAGTGCGTCACTGATAACTTACTAGTGACGAGCTAGTATTAAAACCCGTCACTGATAATCCACTTATCAGTGACGTGCGCATATTATGGTCCGTCACTGATAAACAATTTATCAGTGACGCTCACATGTCATGCCCGTCACCGATAAATTACCCCATATAAACCGCCCGCGCGGGACTTGGGGAAAAATTCCCCAAATCCCGTGCGTGTGCCCGCCTAGCCCTAGAATTCGCAAATCTCGCCACTGCTCGCCTCCCCGCCATTGCTCGCCTCCCCGCCGGACGCGTCCGCTCGTCGGCCTCCCTCGCCTCCCCGCCTCGCCGGCCGCCGGACGCCTCCCCTCGCCGGCATTCCTCCCTGCCGGACTGAACCGTGGACGGCATTGGTGGCCGCCTCCGCTCGCCGGCCTCCGTCGGCTCCCCTCGCCTCTCCTCGCCGGAGTACATCGCCTCCCTCATCGCGTCGGCGCCGGTTCCAACTACAGTAAGGAGTTGTTCAAGTTCTTTCAAATCTGCAATGGTTCAAGTTCGTTAATTTGTGTATTGGTTGATATTAGAAGTGCTTTAATTTGGTAGCATCCAGGGAAGTGCTTTAATTTGTGTGCTCACATTGCTTCTGCTGTAATGTACCGAAGATGAATGTGAGATGTGCATGAAATGTATTTCATATATGCTTGTGGTACCGGCCGTCGAGCCGAGGCAACGTTCGTTGCTCTGTTTATTTTTTTAGGGAAACTAAGTTCAACTTTTGGCGAAATGTTGCTTCGTCAATGTTTTGTCAATGTTCGATACTCAATTTTGTATAATTTTAGCAAGGGTCATGCTGAAATTTTGAATTTTTAATAATTTATTTCAATAACCTGCCGAGATTTTGAAATGTTCTATCTAATATTTCAAAATCTCAATTGGAAAGAAAATTTTAATTAGCACCCTTGTTTGCTATAATGAATGGATATTACAAATACTAAAGTAATAGGAAGTAGAGTTACATAAGCAAAACTTTTATTTTTTTTTAGCCTCTCATGAAAGCTTTCATAAGTGTAATTTCCATTAATTTTTGTTTAACAAGTTTCCATTTAGTTCGAAAATGGCCGGAAGTACTCCCTCTTCGTCGTGGACACCAACGGATGCCCCGGCGTCGTCCCGAGATATCGAGGGGCATGCAGAAGCTCCCCGGGACCTGGCCCTCGAACAAATATCTCAGGGGGCCGCCATCGTCGACGACCCTGCTGCCGGGGATAACAACGAGTACGATTCATCCCACGATGAGTCGAACGAAGAGTCTGGATGTGCAAAAGAGTCCGGCGGTGCTGAAGACGCGACCGATCGTGATGAAGGGACCGGTCGTGAATACGAGACCGGTATTGAAGAAGAACAGGCGGACGGGGCTCCACCAGCCAAGCGAAAAAGGCAGCTCGCGCCTAGGAGACCTAACAAGTTGAGTACCGACACCTTCATAATCACTCGAGTGGATGATTTGGGTAAACCTGTCAGTCCTTTAAAAGCTGCACAGGGGTACTCAAATGCCGTAGGCTGCATCCTGCGTGAAACCGTGAAGATCACAACCCCCGATATAAGGACGAAAGAAACCGAGCATCTTCGAACTCTCCTCCTGGACAGGCTATTCAGCAGGTATTCCGTCCCGGAGGCCGACAAAAATAGAGTTGCAACAAAAGCCCTGAGCATGATGTCCAAATCCTTGAATACCTGGCGATACCATGCCAATAAAATGAAGGATAAAGATTTTGAGACCGTGATAAAGCCGAAATGGCCTACGATAGATGAGGCGGACTGGACCGAGTTCATTCAAACTCGCTCCGGCAATGAATTCAAGAAGTTGAGTGATTGGGGGAAGGACATGCGGGGAAGATCGTGGGTGACCACAGACTCGGCAGCCGTGGTTACCAAGGGAAGAAGCCAAAATGGGACAAGGAGGATGCAAGGTTCATTGCGGCTGGGAAAGAACCCCCTTTCTCGGACATCCAGCAAGGGCGCGGAAAGGATTTTGTGAGGGCCCGCGCAAAATTTGACCCTGCGACGGGGGAACCGATCTTCACGCACGAGAAAATGAAGGACGTGCACGAAGAACTGGTAACCTCTGAACCCATTTTACTTTATTTGTCCCACGTAGATTATTTTCCGAAAAGGTACGTTTCTAAATGGTTCATGTTGCTTGCAGAAAAAGCTAAGCCAGGAACCGGAGAGCTCACAGGACTCTGTCGATAGCGATAGGTGGCAAGGCCCTATCAACAAGGCTCTCGGGAAGCCGGAGACTCGTGGCCGCGTGATGGGGGTCGGGTATGGGGCTCGATGGGCTGATTATTGTCCCCAAACCCGTGAGGTTGCCCGCGAGAGGAGGAAAGCCAAGCAAGATAAAGAATTCGATGTGCGAGTGGAGGCGGCGGTGAAACGTATATTAGGGCCTATATATGAGCAACTACAACGTCCACCCATGCATCCTTGCACGCAGCCGCCGCCCTTTAATCTGGATACCTAGCCGCCGCCCTTCACTGCTGCAAGGAGTAGCAGCCCATCTGTATCGGGCATTGGCCCCGGGTCGCCAAATTCAATCGATGGCCTAACGGTAAGCGTCGTCGGCTCAACAAATCGTAACGGTGTCGTATAGATTTCATTGTTTGGACTCTAACATCGATGACCTGTATATATGTTTTGCAGGTAATAACTCCGTGCCATCTTCAGACCCAAGTGCTCGGCTCGATGGTGACGGTCGCATACGGTCGAGTCCACCCAATAACGCCAGAAAATAGGATGCACTGTGTGGATTTACCACCAAACTTGGCGAGGGTGGAGTTGACTAAGGTGGTCGGCACCTTTGAGGACTTGGTTTTGAATGACTCCCCCTGAAGAGGGATACGGAAAACTCGGAGCCTGCAAGGGGTTTTTTCTTAGGTGGCCGAAGGACGCGATAAAGTTGATTGAGACCTCCAATCGTCCACCACCGTCGCCGAGCCACACCCACAGTCCATCAGCAAGACCATCTCCTTTGGGTCTTTGCGCACCTCTATCCTATAGGGATCTGGAGATGGAGGATGCCGAGGAGGGCGCGAAGCATGGCATGCCTCGTGACGAAGAGGCACGAGAATTTGTAGATACGCTGCCACCCCAGCATGACGAGCAAGCCCAGACGAAGTTGACTCCTAAAACACTCATGGGCGCAGCCAAAGAAGCGATGGCCGGTCAGAGGGCCGTATCTCTGGACACGCAGCGTACGAGGAAAAAAGGGTCGAAGAAGACACATGCTAGCACCGGTACTTACGATAGACAGGGTGATGCGAGGTTGAAAAAAATCCTTAACCTACCCAGCATCTTCCCAATCAGGACAGGGAGCAACGGGTCATCAATGGCGGGCCTATCATGTCCCAGGTCACCCCATGGTACCAAGGGATGAGTTCGACATCCTCCCGAACGAAATGAAGATTCCGCATGAGAACATTCGACAGCTGGAATTAGGACCTGATGAAAGTAATGTCTCATATTACACGGCGAAGGTGCCAGAGGGTTTCAATTTCGTCGAGCAGTATCCCGCAGACAAGTTCTATCTGGACTTTGCAGAGATCTTCGCCATGTTCAATCTTTATCGGCTCGAAGCATCCTTCGTTAGGCTATGGGCGCTGCACCTAGCCAGAGAGACCAGACGCCTGAAGATTCTCGATGTTGGAATAGCAGATCCATATCACATGCACGAGAACAACGTTCGTTCCCAACAAGGTAGAGAGATTATGAAAGAATACCTCGTGAGTGCGCTGCTAACGCATGGCAAGGAATACCTACTCGTGCCCTACAATCCCATGTAAGTCCTTCTCTATGTTGTGCTTTCGTAAATTTCTCTTTTGCTTGTGCACCTAGCCAACTTCGTGGGTTAATATTGGTTTCTTGATATGTTTGCGCAGCGACCACTGGATCCTCTTAGTGCTAATGCCGAAGGAAAGCAAGGCTTATTACTATGATTCCATGAAAAGGGTGAAGAAAAACTACACCCTACTCAAGAAAGCTCTGGATGATGCTCTCTTTGACTTTGCACACAGGGGAGGAACAATGGTAAAAAGAAGTGGTGGTCCATGCTTCAAACACGTGACTGATTTCTGTTGCAGACAGCAGCCGGAGAATAGTGTGACGTGTGGCTACTACGTCTGCTCCCACATGGATGACTTTATATGGGCGCGGAACACGTTTTGCAAACCTGACGACTTACGCAAGTGGAGTAATAACCTCGAGCACGAGCCGTATGACTGGAAGCAAGAGTTTGCACGCCTCCAGAATGTGTTTGCGAATATCATCAACAAGGATGTCGTCCCCGATACAGGGCTTTTCTACGCCGGCACTGACCCAAGGGAGGAACATGCCGCTCGCTCAGAGCAACGAGTTCGCGAAATCCCGACCCAAGAAGACGCAATCGCCTACATGCAGCTAGGCCCTAGAGGAGGGAAAAAAGCGTGAAGATAGACCCTAGAGGAGGGAAAAACATTGCATATGTATTGAGTTTGTGGTCCTGTATTCCCAAACTGATTTACTTTATACGCTTGTGGACATATCTATGTATTGGCACTTGTTATTTTCATACTCGGTTTGAAACATCTAATTATATATCGAGAATATATTGTGTTTGTGGTTTCAAGTTGCATGGATATATACTGTGATATATGTGTGCCGTCACTGAATATTAATTGCTGATTGCACATATAAATATAATTATTAATTATTAATTGCTGATTGTACATATAAATACAATTTTGAATTGGGCTTGCTCATAACAGCAGTGACGTGCGGCCCCGAGAGATCGTCACTGCTGTAGAGCTTATCAGTGACGGGCTGTAACTCCCGCACGTCACTGGTAAATATATCACCAGTGGCGGGCTCACATACGCGCCCGTCACTGATAAATAGATCACCAGTGACGAGCGGGTAGCCCGTCACTGATAACCACTTACCAGTGGCGGATCACCAGTGACGGGCCGGCCCGCTCGTCACTACTAGGCTTTTTTGGCCCGTCACTAGTGGGCTTTTTTGCAGTAGTGTTGGCTATCGACTCGTGGGAGTTTGGTGACTATTGGGCAGCGGTTGATGCACCGCTGCGGGTTTTGGGTCTTTTATTCCGCTATTGCATGAGTACTCCAGACTTGACTATGTTTCCGGTTATCGCCAAATGATGTATTCATATAGTCCCATGTGGACAGCTAGTTTATTATCATATCGTAGTGCTTGTGTGATGATATACTTGCTGTCCAACATATGCCCCCACCTCCCGTCTGTCATGCGTGTATGTTGATATGGGGAGTGTGGTTGAATGCATATGGAGGAACTTGTTATTTTATTTTGATTCAAGTGAAGTGCAAAGTGAATGTACGGTCCATTGCCAAAGTGAGTCATACGCATTGTGGTGTATGTTTTTGGAATCGTGATCCCTCAATCAGGCCGTGGTGAGTCATACGCATCGTGTCGTATGCATGTCGCACGGGGCGGGGGTGGGCCATAGTCCGTCGTAGGTAGCGGCTATGGTCACCGTCTTCACTTGTTGTGAATTCCTTGAATCGAGTTAAAATACCGGGTCCCTCACATTATAATACCCATTCTTATGGTGGATCATCCGGTAGAGCACCCTATTTTGATGGAACTCATTATGCCTCATGGAAACACAAGATGAAGATGCATTTGATATCTCTTAACCCTGCCATTTGGTGAATACTACAAAATGGCTACATTGTAGGAAATTTGGACAACCCTACGGCTGTGAAGATAGACTCATTCACTATAATGCTCAAGCCATCAACAACATTTTTGGAGCATTGAGTGAAGATGAGTTCAACCTGGTGTGCTCTCTTGAGAGTGCCAAAGAAAGTTGGACTACTCTCATGGAGATTCATGAAGGCACCTCCACCGTCCGTGACTCAAGGCTAGAGCTATTGAAAGGGAAGCTTGATCGGTTCGTAATGGGAGATCAAGAGACACCTAGTGAGATGTATACCCGCCTCAATAATCTAGTCAACGAGATCAAGGGCCTTGGAAGCAAAGTCATGACCGACAACTACGTTGTCAAGAAGAAGCTCTAGAATCGGACATTGGTCACACTCATTCGGACTTCAATGAGCTAACCCCCCATGATGTCCTTGGGCGCATCCTTGCTAATGACTTAATGGACGAGGAAGCTCATGAGATCTGTTCCCTCACAAAGCCAAGCTCTAGCTCAAAGAAAAATGACATTGCTTTGAAGAAAGCTCAAGCGAAGAAGAAGAATAAAGTCAATTGGAGCAACTTCAACAAGGGATGCGGGAGATGGCCCTCTCCATCAAGAGATTTGGGAAGGTTTTGAAGAGAAGCGGATTTGGCCATAGAAGCGACAAAGCAGGGCTTCGGCAAGACCAAGACAAGAAGGCCAAAGAGAGCTTGCTTTGAATGTGGTGAGTTCAACCACTTCATTGCAAGTTGTCCCAGCAAGAAAGGGGACAAGAATGAAGAGAAGGAAAAGAAGCTCAAGAAGAAGGAATTCTGCAAAAAGAGCAAGTTCACCAGAAGGATTACAAGGCTCAAGCACATATTGGTGAAGAATGGAATTCCAACTCTGACTCTTCATAAAGCGAAGATGATGATGTTGTTGCCGGGATAGCCATTGAGGCCTCTCTACCACCAAAATCACTCTTCGACAACTCGAGTGATGATGAGTCACCCATTTGTCTTATGGCAAAAGGGTCCAAGGTATCACCTCTCAAGAAATCCTCTCTTGCATTGTTGAACCTTGGTAGTGATATCGAAAATGATAGTGAGGATGATTTGCTTGATGGTGATATGCTTACCTCACTTGATGAAAATTCCATGACTAAGATATCTCATTTACTAATAACCATTGAAGCTCTTGAAGAAACAATAGATAAGCAAATGGATACTCTAGATAAACAAGAAGAATTGCTTATTTATGAAAAAGAGAAAAATATTAACCTTGAGAAAGAGCTAACTAAAGAGAGATTAGAGTGTGATTCCATGGTTAAAGATTGTTAATGATAACAAAACTACTAAAAAGAAGCTTGAGATAACCAATGAATGCTTAAAAGAAGATTATGCCCAATTAGAACTTGGTTATCTCAAGACTAAGAATTTGCTTGACAATCGTGCCATTGCTCATGAGAAGCTTAAACATCATCTATTGTAATGAAAATATGCCATGCTCAAAATGTACGTGCAGCTAGTTCAAATGTCAATAGTGAAGAATTGAAAATTGAAAATGCTAAATTGAAATCTCAACTTCATTTTGGCTTATTGAAATGTCATAAGGGTAGTAAGGCCCTCAAGGAGTTGTTGAGCAACCAAGGTTAAAACTTCAATCATGAAGGACTTGGATTTACTCTAGAGTTTAATGAAAACGGTAAAGCTTGGTTACCTCAACAATATCCCAAAATGAGGTTTGTTCATGGCAAAGGTAAGCAAGTGGAGACCCTTCACTTCAACGGCCATGAAACAAAGAAGCGCCAAATGAGTAAGGCATTTGGCGGTGGCTCTTTTGATGCTTCCTATGTCCTAAGGAAAGGCAAGCATGGAAACATCCATGCCAAGTATATTGGACCTAGGAATAGCGGTCTTAAGAAAAGCACTATTTGGGTGCCCGAAATTCTTGTGACTAACATGCAAGGACGCATGCAAAAATGGGTACCTAAATTCAAGCAATACACTTGTTTTGTAGGACTACTCCTTCGGTGGAAGAAGTTGGGTGATAGATAGTGGTTGCACTAATCATATGACCGGAGAAGTGAGTATGTTCTCACAATTAACAAGGGATCACCTCATAAAAATATCATCTTCGGTGATAATGGCAATGGAAAGGTAATGGGATGGTCAAGTAGCTATCTCTAATGACTTGTCTATCTCTAATGTGCTACTTGTCAAGTCTCTCAATTACAATTTACTTTCCGTATCTCAATTGTGCGCATTAGGGTACAATTGTCTATTTACTGATGTTGACGTAACGGTCTTTAGAAGAGACAATTCCTCAATAGTTTTCAAGGGTCATGTGAAAGGCAAGCTTTATCTTGTAGATTTTTCCTCGGATAAATCTGGCCTTGAGACTTGTTTGATGGCTAAATCAAGCATGGGTTGGTTATGGCATTGCCGACTAGCCCATGTTGGTATGAGGAATTTGAGCAATTCTAAAGGGCGAGTACGTTTTAGGACTAACGGGTGTTACATTTGATAAGAATAGAATTTATAGCGCTTGTCAAGCCGGGAACCAAGTTGGAGCTCATCATCCCACAAAGAACATCATGACAACCTCAAGACCATTGCAACTTCTATACATAGATTTTTTCGGACTCGTTGCTTACATTAGCATCGGAGGTAACAAATATGGTCTTGTTATTGTAGATGATTATTCTAGATATACTTTGGTATTTTTCTTGAGTGACAAAGGTGACACCCAAAAGAAGTTCAAGAAGTTTTCAAAGCGTACTCAAAATGAGTTCAAACTCAAGATTAAAAATATCTGAAGTGACAACGGGATGGAGTTCAAGAACACACAAATTGAAGAATATCTTGATGAAGAGGGGATCAAGCATGAGTTTTCATCACCCTACACCCCTCAACAAAATGGCGTGGCGGAGAGGAAGACCGAACCTTAATAGAGATGGCAAGAACGATGTTGGATGAATACAAGACCTCGGATTACTTTTGGGCAGAAGCCGTCAACACCGCTTGCCATGCTACCAACCGGTTGTACCTCCACCGCATCTTGAAGAAACACTCCATATGAACTTCTTACCAAAGATAAGTCTAACATCTCTTACTTTCATGTCTTTGGTAGCAAGTGCTTTATTCTCAACAAGAAAAATAAATTGTCAAAATTTGCACCTAAATGTGATGAAGGATTTCTATTAGGATATGGATCAAATTCGCATACTTACCGAGTCTTCAACAAAACCACCGGTTGTGTTGAGAAATCATGCAACGTGCAATTTGATGAATCTAATGGCTCTCAAGTAGAGCAAGTTGATCCAAATGACGTTGGTGAGATCGATCCTTCACAAGCAATCAAGAATCTATCTCTTGGAGAGATCAAGCCAACGGAGAGTATGGAGACTCAAGAAACTCAAACTCAAAGACAATCGATGCAAGTTGAGCTCTCCAACTCTGTTCAAGACTCAAGTGGATCAATGGAGCAAAAAGAAGGAATGGGAACATCTCAAGCTCCGCTCCACCCTAGGGTTCAACAATGCGTTCAACGAGATCACCTTGTCGATAACATTCTTGGTGATATGAACAAAGGGGTAACAACTCGCTCTTGTGTTGCTAATTTTTGTGAACATTACTCCTTTGTTTCTTTTGTTGAACCTGTTAAGGTCCAAGAGGCACTTGATGATCCGTATTGGGTGAATGCAATGCATGAAGAACTTAATAACTTCACCCGCAACAAAGTTTGGTCCTTGGTAAAAGACCCAAGCAAAATGCCATTGGGAGGAAATGGGTCTTCCGGAGCAAATAAGATGAGGATGGGCAAGTCATCTGAAACTAAGCAAGGTTAGTGGCACAAGGATTCATCCAAGTCGAAGGTTTCGACTTTGGTGAAACCTATGCCCCCGTCACTCGCTTAGAAGTTGATGATGTACAGTACGATATCCTGTGTACCAGACAGTATCCGCATATGATTTCTTGGGCTTCCAGAAGGGTACTACGTACTTAGTAAGGATCCTAGAGAACAAGGTAACCCCTCGGAAGAGGGAAGATATTCCTTAAACTAGGAAGTCAATCCTGACGTTCAAGGAAGCCGGAGTCCTACTCGGGCGTAAGTCCATGTCCAGTACGACCCTGGGGATCCCCTATATAAGGATCAGCAATCCCATAGGGGAAGACAAGTCTTTCTAGTCGCACAGCAAGTTGAGCCCGATCCCAGGAGGTGAAGCCCTAGAAGACCCACTGCCTCGAAGGAGTCGAGTCCCGCGGGATTAGTTAGGTTAGTCTGCGACTAGGCCTAGGGTAGCCACTAACATACACCCCCATTGTAAAGACGTTTTCTCCATCAATATATACGAACAGGACGTAGGGTTATTATCCTGAGGGAGGCCCGAACTTGTATAAAAAAGGGCTGTCCCCTGTTGTCAGATCTCCTAGCCTTGGGCCCTAGAGGTCCCTACCCCCTAGTATCACCGTTCCACGAATACCATAAGATCGCCGATTCACCGATCGTCGACAGATGGCACCGATTATGGGGACCTCTCCGGATCAAGCCGTCCAGGAAGAATCAAAGTCGGCAGGATGTGCAACTAATCGCGATCAGATCTTTTCACCAGCTGCACAGCCCTCCTCGATCCGATTCGAGGAGGAGGAAGAAGATGCGACAAGAAGTCCGATCACCCCCACGCGCCGTGTTGGGTACTCAGAACGGGGCTTCGACGACAACTTTGGCCCCATGAACCCGTACCCGGTCAATGATCGCGTGGATTTTGGAGAATACACCCCTGGAGAGTACTCAGATCACGAAGCAGATCGCTTCAGGGCCGAGTGCGCCAGGGCCTTCGACGGGAAGTTGGTGCTGAACGACAACCTCCTGCCAGGAATGACTAGTCCAATGGTCGGAATTTCACCTGCGAATTCTGATCGTCAGGACGATCACGACCCTACCCACGCCGCGTCCGATGAGGACAACGCGGTGGAGTGTGAGTACACATCATCTAACCAAGGACCTCGAGTGGTTCTCGCGATCGACGATGGTCGTGAAGAGCTCGAGGACCGAGATCTGCCTGGGGGCTCGGAACGACGCAATACGACGGCCACTGCCCGCAGGAACAGGGACTTGCCTGCCGCTGCAGAAAGAACCCCTCCAGGAACGAGGGAGTACGTATCCCGAACCGCTCGAAGGCTCACGTAGGTGCGCAATCTGCTGTCACGACCACCGGCAGCGGATTTATCAACACCTGCGGGTATGCAATGGCTACAACTGCTGGGGGCTGACCTCCAAGAGGCCCAAGACCAAGCCGAGTCTTCTCGAGCCCAGTCGGTGACACACAGCTCTACTCGAGTAAGAACCCCTTCTCCGCTAGAAGAGCGTGACTGAGAAGGACGACACCCCAGGAACAGGACTCCTCAGGAGGAGCCACCTGTTGACCTCCGAGACCGTCTCAACAGGTGAAAGGATCTCAAGAGTCGACTAGAGGGGGGGTGAATAGGTCGGCTCTATAAAATTCTAGACCTAATGGGCTTTACTTAAATTAATAGGTCAATCCTAGCTAGGTACAGGTAACTGAAATAGGCAGCTGACACTCAGGTAGATAACTCAGATAACATGCAGGAAAAACAAAGACTAGGGAGTGTCAACTGAGTCTCAGGTGCGTGACTCAGTTGTGTGCATCAGATAGGCAGTTCAGTTGTGTGTCAACTAAGTCTCAGGTGGGAAACTCAGTTGTGTGCAGCAGAGAGTGTTCTATATATATCTGCACAGGTAAAAACAAATCATGCAAATGAACAAGTAGACACAGAGATTTGTTTTACCCAAGTTCCCACTCTATGCAAAGTGGTACGTCTCCGTTGAGGAAGCTGCTTTCACAGCTGGCACTGAACCGTGCTCTTTCCTCGTTCACTTATCTTGTGTGGAATCCTTTTGATCTCACCGCAGCAAGACAGGCAGACCCAAATCGCCTTCACAGACACTTGGAGGCAGCCACACAAGACTTGACTTGCTCACCAACGACTCCAACTTCCCGGTCTTGGAGCAGACGAACACCAAGAGCTCTCTCAGTCTCTTGGAGGAACCAGTACCATGAACTCTCTCAGTTCTGAAGCACTCAAGATGTAAAGCAACTCTCTCTCACAGTGGATGCATGCAGGCAACGCTCTCTCAGAGACTAAGAGCTCTCTCTTCTAACAGCAGGGTGCTTTCTATGGTAGAGGTAAAGGTTGAGGTCGAAACCTCCCCAGGTTCCCTATTTATAGAGTCCCTGGCAGCTAGCCGTTACCCTCATGCCACGTCAGACAAAGAGCCACCAGACAGACCTATCTGAGACTCAGCTAACATACACTTGGTAACCTACTAGCCACGGCTGAGCTACCCACCTGAGTCTCAGATGCCAAACTCAGGTGGACTCGGTTGCCTCAGGCAGCACCTGAGCACAACACAGGCCGGCTCACTACAAGCCTTAAACTGATTCAGGAGGACAATGGACTCACCACTGCCACTGACCAGCTCGCTCAGAATCTTGGCACTGGTTCCAAGCTAACAACTGAAGATGACAGCCCTTGAAGACGCACAGCGAACCCCTTGACGTAGATCCACTAGCTTCCTAGCTCCTCCAGGTCTTATCCAGCTTGCAATCACGGTCCTTGAACTCCATCAAGCCACCATCACCTCGCTTGCCCTCGAGCACAGCCTCGGCTTCCTCACAACTGAGCCTCAGGAGACTAGCTCTGCTAGCCTTTCTGATCTTCACGGTTCCTTGCTCTTTTTTGGCCTCATCATCAGTCAGATGTTATCTTGATCGATCACCTATTCATCTAAACTCCTGTTCACACTCGTTGTAAACGTTAGATACAGGTGAGGGTTGCCATTAACCATCAAAACCAAACCTTGGGGTTAGATAATCATCCTTCCACTCTCCTTGGGACTGGATGCACTTTCAATATCCCCCTTTTTGGTGGTTAGTGGCAACCCCTTTAAACATAGCATTATATGTATAAAAGGGTGTGATATTCAATCAATTTTAATATCTACTCCCCCTTAAGCTGTGCACATAAGAGATTTTGCGTTTTACTGCAAATGCACAGTTCTGTTTAATCATGGAGAGTAGATGCTAAACCAGGTTGCCATAACATAACTGAATAAATAAGCACAGCAGAATATCAATTATGTTGAACAAATACTCAGCAACAGATGTACAAGGAATAGCATGCTTGAGTACGAATCTAAACTCTCCTAAAACATATATTATCAGAGCAGATATCATTAGAATGGATATTATCAGAGCAATCAACAGAATTTAGAGCAAAATACTTGTATCAGAGCTAAACACATGTATCAGAGCAAAAGAAAAAAAAATACAACACATGTATCAGATCAGAAAAGGCAAAGACACATGTATCAGAGCAAGACAAACAATATGTATCAGAGCAAGACAAACAATCAGAGCATCATCATATGTATAAGCAATTTTTTTTAATACAGAGAATGTCTTGACACACATGCAGCTCTTAGCCTAGCCCTTAGCCCTTTTTACATATACTCTCTAATCTCTCCCCCTGAATCTAATCTCTCCCCCTTTACCACTAAACACTAAAAAGAGATAGGAAGAAGATCTTCAGGGAGCTGGCTTCTGTTGCAGAAGGGATAGAATCTGATCAAACTTGTTGCTGACCGAAGCCTTGAGATCTGCCATATCAGCCTTGATATCGTTCTTCAGCTCTGTCATCTCTTGCTTCAGCTCATCTTGCCTTCTCTTGATAGTAGAAATCTGAACGGGCACAACCCTCTTGATAAAAGCATCAACTGCAGCAGGGTTGTCCAGACGTTGAACCAAAGGCACACTAGCTGAGGAGAGACCAACTGATACTGAAGCTTGAAGCTCAGCAGGAGGAGATGGTTCCCTAGCTGAGTCTCGGGCAGGAGACACCTAAGGCTCAGGTAGGTCTGCTTGGGGTTCAACTGCTGGCTGAAAGACTCCGACTGAGGCTCTGGTAGCTGGCTCAGGTGGCACTGAGGCACTTGGCTCAGAGACTTCAAGGATGCTGTAGAAAGGTTTCTCATCTTCATTATCATCCTTTTGAGGTCTGAACTTGCTGAAATAACACTTCTGGTCAAAGGAGAAAGATGAAGTTGTTAATGATGTTCTCTGAAGGATCATATGCATTAAGTATGAAGCATATCTCATCTTGTCTGTTCTGTTCTTCTGGCATTCATTGATCTCAGAGAAGATATATCGATCAACATCAAACTTTTCCTTCTTGGCAATCAGCTCAAGGATTCTCTAGACTGGGTTATAGATAGCATCAGTCCCTCCACCCTTTGCACAGATAGACACATTTAGAATCTTCACAATATGTTTTGGTGTTTTCATGAGTCCCTTAAAGTGCTGAATATACTTGGGTACTACACCTTTGGCTGGGGGAAACACAAAGCCAGAGGGAAAGAATTTTTGCCTTGTCTCATTTGGCACCCAATCTGGTTGCAAGCTCTTGTCTTCTTCTGATCCTTTGGAGATGTTTATCTGTGATAGCTTGGGCCCTGATGGCAAGTTGAGCAATTTAGAAAATTCTGTAGCTGTGATGCACAGCAACTGACCTCTGGTCATCCACAGCATGAAATCTTGGTGATCTTGCTCAATGAAGACTGTTGCATAGAATTCCTTGATCACTTCAGAATCATAATTTTGGTTTGTGCTGCAGATTTGATCTAATTGAACAGCAGCTAAAATATCTTTTAGATCGCCCAAACTATTTTTAGCCAGATTGGCCCAATCTATGGGCATGCTATCAACAAAACCCTTCTTGGGTAGCAGAAGATGGTAGCTGGACTGCTGCTGATTATTCCAAAATCTTTGATCACTGCACTGCCTCCTCTTGATATTGCCTTCACTGTCAAAATATGGATTTGTAGTTCTCATGGCAGTGTAGTTGGAGGTGCTTCTTGTGTCCAAATCTATGATAGCCAGACTAGCATCTGTCTTTGGAAGCTTCTTGAGTGTTGCTGCAGACAGAAATTTCATCTCTTGAGAGTTTGTCCTTGCAGATTTAGCAAAGATAGCAGCATACTTGACTTCCAGAGACTCATCTGAGTCTGCCTCCTGAGTCTCAGCTGCACTGTCTTCAGAGACAGAGGAAGATGTGGAAATTTGAGCTTCTTCTGATGATTGTTCTATTGCGACATATTCTTCCTCAACCTCATATTCTTCATCTGAGTCAGATGTCTTTTGTTTCTTCCTTCGAGGAGAGGGAGGATGAGGGTCACTTGGACTGGAGTATGAGTCATCTGATCCTTCTGACTGAAACTCAGCTGATTCAGCCTGAGACTCCGATGGCCTTTTAGGAGCAGACTCTGGTGCAGGAGAAGACTCTGGTGCTGGAGATGATTCTGCCCTTTCTTGTTCAACAAGCCCTTGGTCTCCTTGAGCAGGTTCTAGATCAGATAAGGACTGGAAGACTGATCCCATGCTTACTGATGCTCCAGCTGAGGGATCGGCTTGGGACACAGGTGGATTTGCACCTAAGGATGTTCTGAGCTTGGTCATAGAATCATCTAGATTCTTCTCTAGATGCTTTCCACTGGAATCTAGCTCTGCTAGGATATCTTCTATAGACTCAATGGGAGCTTTCTGTTGAGTTTCTGCTGCTGTGGAGACAAGCTCTAGCCTAGTTGAGGAAGCTGCCTGGGACTCCGCTGGCTTACTCGGTTGAGAAGCAGGAGCACTAGATTGATGAAGTGGGACTGCTGAGATAGGGGCATTTGAGTAATCTACCCAGTTCATCCTTGAGTTTGCTGCAGCTATCTCATCATGCAGGAACTTCTTGCGGGCTTCATCTGTACAAGAGTTCAGTTCCATTGCGTAGGCATCTATCCTTCTTTGCAGCTTGTTATCATGATATTTGCGCCATAAATGTTAGCACTCCAATGAAAGCTGAGGTACAAGGAGTTCCATTTGCAGAATCAAGTCTGCCTTCTCATTTCCAACAGCCTTTCCTTCTTTTCTTAACAGCTCTTGAAGCTCTTCTTTGATTGCCTTGTCTTTCTTCCATATATTCTTTTGGACTAAGACATCTTTAGGAGCATCAGATGAGTCAAAGATTAATTTCTTGATTTCTTGAATTTTTGGAGTGAGAGCATCTCTTTCGGCTTCTGAAGCAGCCGGCAACATCCCCATTAAATCATGCAGATCTTTGACTAGAGCACTGTGAGATTTTTTTTTCTCAGCTTCAGCTTTCCATACAGCCTCTTCTTCCTGTTTTTGCTGACTATTAGCCTTGCTGGGTTCAATAACAGCTTCTGATCGAAGCTTCTTAGGAACTTTGCATAGGATCAGATCAGCTGGTCCACCAGCAGCTCTTGTTCTCTTGAGGGTGTCCACAACTGGCGCCCTCTTTGCTTTGATGGATGCATCTTTGGCAGCGGCTTTCTTAGCCTTCTCTTCTGCCTTCTTTATCTTAGCTTCAGCTTCTCTTGCTTTCTTCTCAGTTGCAAGAATCTGTTTCTCCTATTTTAGCTTCTCTTTCTTATTTGCTTTTTCAGCTTCGAGCTCTTTCATCCTGGAGATGGATTGCTTTACAGCCAAATCCAATTGGCATTTTTCCTCTTCCAAGGCTTTCATCTTTGCTTCCCTTTTAGCCAATTCTGCTGAGATAAGGGGATCATAGCAGCTTTCTTGGCTTTCTCTTCAGCATCAAGATTCTTAGCAAGTCTCCTTGCTTTCTCTGTCTCCCATTCTTCTTGAGTTTTCTTTTCCAAGAACTGAGTCCTAATGGCTAAGGGAAGATCCTCTGAGATATCCTCTAGCAGTTTTCCAGATTCAGACAACTGCATGGATAAGATAGGAAAGGGGGGGGTAATCCCATTGCAGAGAGAAAATTTACTGAACAACCTAACTGATACTCAAGCGAGTGAATCAGGTGACACTAGGAAGGTTTTACAATTTATCTCATGCTACCTGACTTAGCTACCTGAGACACAAGTGAGATAAAGTGCGAAACTCAGGTGTAGAGATAGGACAACCTTGGTTTATCGAATCTTGCTGAAATTTAAAGATTCAGAACAATGTGCTACAAGAATTCATTCGGGAGGCTAAAGAAACAACATCTCTATCTAATTCCGCAGCTAAGAGCTACCCGAGAATGTGGAATTCGCATAGAGGCGGAAACCACCCTAGTTCTGTGAAGAACAGCTCGAGGAGACTTACAATGGGGAATTTGGATGGAGATGCAGGCGCTTGATCAACAGAAGAGCTTGAGGGAGCTTTGACGAGCGCAAAGATCGGCGGAGAAGCACACGATCGTTGAGAATCAATCGGCGGAGAAAAGTGCTAGGGCTTAGGAGACTCTGAAGAGGGTTAAGCGCGAACCGTTGCAGAGTTGGGTATTTATATCCCGAGTGGCCCTATGGCACCTGAGAGACAGCTGGCTACTACCTGAGACTCAGGTAGAACTGAACAACTGAGCAGAGCTCTAAACTGAGATTCATGAGGAAGACTCAGTTGACAAGATTTTTTTTTCAATAGGATTACCAGAGAGAATTCAGAGATAAGAAAAGAAAGCAGATTAGAGATTTCCTTTTCAAACACAGCTTGCCAAACAATCAACAATACAAAGCTAAAGCTGTGTTGAATTGAAATAGATAATAAAATCTAACTTATTTAGCTCAATGGAAAATCCATGAGTTCAATAAGGTGTAAAATCAGCATGTTATCTATTTAAACCTATCCCACCTGAGGTTCACCAGAGACTCAGGTGGATGACTCATGTAGGATGCAAAGAATGTAGAATCCAGAAATGCACACATATGTACACGTGAATCATCATTTCCTCACTGCACATTCGAGATATCCATGATATTTAGCTCATGCCTGAGGGTGCAGAACCTATTTTCATCTAGAGGCTTGGTGAAAATATCGGCTAGTTGAGCTTCTATCCTCACATGACACAGTTGAATATCCTTCTTCTCTACATGGTCTCTGAGGAAGTGGTGCCTCACTTCTATGTGTTTGGATCTTTGGTGTTGGATTGGGTTGTTGGCTAACTTAATTGCACTTTCATTATCACAGAGGAGAGGTACTTGAGACATGGATATGTTGAAATCCTTCAAGGTCTGCCTCATCCATAATAATTGAGCACAACAACTACCAGCTGCTATCTATTCAGCTTCTGCTGTGGATAGGGCTACTGAGTTTTGTTTCTTGGAACTCCAGGACACAAGGGAGCGCCCTAGAAATTGGTAAGTACCTGAGGTGCTTTTTCTGTCAACCTTACATCCTGCATAATCGCTATCCGAATAGCCAATTAGCTCAAATGGTGCACCTTTAGGGTACCATAAACCAAACCCAGAGGTATGAATTAAATATCTCAGTATTCTACGAATAGCAGTGCGATGAATATCTTTAGGATCAGCTTGAAAGCGTGCACACATGCAAACACTCAACATAATGTCAGGTCTAGATGCACACAGATATAACAGAGAACCAATCATAGACCTATACTCTTTCTGATCAGTAGACTTACCTTGTTGGTTTAAATCAAGATGAGCATTTGTTTGCATGGGAGTTGATATTGACTTAGCTTTGTCCATGTCAAACTTCTTGATGATGTCCTTAGCAAACTTCTCTTGGGAGATGAAGGTTCCCTGCTTGAGTTGTCTAATCTGCAGCCCTAGGAAGAACTTCAATTCTCCCACCATGGACATCTCAAATCTTTTGATCATCATCTTGCTAAACTCATCACTTAGCACACAGTTAGTACTACCAAATATTATGTCATCGACATAAATTTGACATATAAATAAATCCTTGCATTTAACTTTAGTAAAGAGTGTAGCCTTGAGCAACCAACCTTACCTTGTTCCTCACGATTTGGCCGTTTGAGTCTTGCTTGTTGCGAAAAAACCCACTTGGTTCCTATGACATTGTGGTCCTTGGGTCTTTCAACAAGTGACCAGACTTCATTTCTCTTAAATTGGTTCAGCTCTTCATGCATAGCATTAATCCAGTCTGAATCAGATAGAGCTTGACCTACATTCTTGGGCTCAATGGTGGAAACAAAAGAATAGTGAGCACAAAAATTAGCAGTACGAGAACGAGTAGTCACTTCCCTATTAATTTCACCAATGATTTGGTCTACAGGATGATCCTTCTGTAGCCTGCTGATCACAGGGGGTTCGGGTTTAGCCACCTGAGTCACAGCTGGATGTGAGTCAGCTGAGGGTATCTGTGACTCAGTTGGCTCTTCCTGAGACTCAGCTGGGTGCATGGAGGCTTCTGAGTCTAGTTGATCATTGGCTAGGTTGTACTCGTACTCAATGCCATGCACTTCATCTTGCTCATCATCTGGGTCAAGTAGCTCAGAGACACCTGATAAAGCTGGTTCCTCAGCTTGAGGCCTAACTTCACCAGTTGACTTGTGAAGAATGTCTACTTTCCCTGAAATATAATTAGCAACTTGCCCACCTTGTGAGCCATTAGATTCGTCGAATGTCACATCTACAGCTTCTTCAACAACCTTGGTGTTGGTGTTAAAGACTCTGTAAGTGTGAGATTCTGTGCTATACCCAACAAAAATTCCTTCATCAGATTTGGATTCAAATTTAGAGAGACGTTTGCCTTTCTTAAGAATGTAACACTTACAACCAAATACTCTGAAGTAGGAGACATTTGGTTTCTTGTTGGTCAGCAACTCATAAGGTGTCTTCTTCAAAAATGGATGAAGATACAATCTGTTGATGTTGTGGCAAGAAGTGTTGACAGCTTCAGCCCAAAACCTTGCTGGTGTCTTGTATTCACTTAGTAGTGTTCTTGCCATCTCTATCAAGGTTCTGTTCTTCCTCTCCACCACTCCATTTTGCTGGGGTGCATAGGGTGCAGAGAACTCATGCTTGATTCCATGCTTGTTCAGGTAAGCTTCAACTCTTGAGTTCTTGAATTCTGTCCCATTATCACTTCTCACTGCCTTCAGGTTGATATTCCATTCATTTTGGACTCTGACAATGAGATGCTTGAACTTCTTGTACACCTGTGACTTGTCCTTCAAGAAAAAACCCAAGTGAAACGTGACAAGTCATCGACAATAACAAAACCATACTTGTTACCTCCGATGCTCTCATATGTAGTTGGACCAAACAAATCAATATGTATGAGATCAAATGGAGAAGTAGTGGTCATGATATTCTTGGGTGGATGAGGGCTTCCAACTTGCTTTCCAGCTTGACAAGTACAGCATGGCTTGTCCTTGTTG
The DNA here is from genome assembly GCA_019208055.1 of Stipa capillata. Classification (NCBI taxonomy): domain Eukaryota; kingdom Viridiplantae; phylum Streptophyta; class Magnoliopsida; order Poales; family Poaceae; genus Stipa; species Stipa capillata. The sequence goes on from JAGXJF010001796.1 coordinate 69,835, forward strand.
AATTGGATCTACTTTAGGCCTAGGACATGTTCTTCTTTACTTAGTTTGTTCAGCAGCCTCATCCCTACATGACCAAGCCGCCTGTGCCACAGCCAACCTAACTGAGCTTTAACCATCAGGCAGCATGGCACAGCTGCTTCCTGATCCTGAAAATCTACAAGATATAGCTTATCTGCTTGATAGCCTTTGAAAACTTGTGAATCATCTGTTAGTTTCTGAACATAAACCTCTTTAGGATAAAATGTGACTTTCATACCAGCATCACATAATTGAGAAACAGATAAGAGGTTATATGAAATAGACTCAACAAGCATTACTTCAGTAAGAGAGTGTTCCTGAGAGATTGCAATTTTACCACAACCTAATACCTTGCCTTTTGAATCATCAGCATAGTTGACATACTTGCAAGGGAGGTTGTCTTTTCTTATCTCAGTGAACTCCTCTTTGCCTCCAGTCATGTGTTGTGTACAGCCACTGTCCATAACCCATTTAGTTCCACTGGAGGAAGAGCCCTGCATGATTAGTTCTGAGACTTAGGAACCCAAAGAACTTTGGTTCCCAAGTTGTCAGGTCTCTTACAATAAGCATCAATAGCAGGAATAAGCTTAACAGATGAGTTCTTAGCAGCTATAGCTTTATAAAGCTTAGTGAACCTCTGAATCTTTCTTAGATTCTTATCCCCTGCAAGCTCAGATGGAAGGGTTAGCACATTTGCACTGCACCTGAGTGAGTCACCTGAGACACAGGTGACTACTGATTTTGGTACCCAAACATCCGGTACTCTTTTGTACTCACCCCGAGGCCCAACATACTTTGCCACAAGCTTACCATTCTTCCCAGTTTTAAGCACATAGCTAGGGTTTGAGGGAATCCTCATGTAACCACCTGTTTTTAGGTGATTTCCTGCAAAAGAGTTAGTATCATATTTTCCCATTTGAGGAACAAAGTTGTTCTTCAAAGATTTCTTGTTAGCAGTAGGGGGAATATATGACAATCTATCTTTGCCAAGCACAGGAGTGAAACCAAGTCCCCTTTTACCATTGTTCTTGAGAACTAAGGTGGACTGGAGTCCAGCAAAGTTTTGCATACCTATATTAGCACTGCATAGGCCTATTCTCATGAGCCTTTTCAGCTCCTCATGCTCTTCCTTAAGTTCATTAAACTTTGCTGCATCAACAGAGTTAGTAGCAGTTGAAGTACTTGATCCACTAGGTGAATCATCAGCAATAACTGTACTAGAAGTAATAACATTGATGCGAGATGCACAGTTTAAGCAAGTTTCTACAACATTAGGGGGATTAGCAACAGGAATAACAATAGAGCAAGCTGAATGGGTTTCCTCAAGCTTATCATGCTCAGAAGTTAGAAGCTCATGTAATAACTTGAGCTTACCATGAGCCACCTGCAGCAAATAAACTTCTTCATCAAGATCAGATTTAGCATCTTGAGAATTATCAAGGGACACCTGCATATCAGCTAATTTGTCCTTGAGAGAGATGTTCTCTTTTCTCTCTTTCCGAAGAAGCCTTTCTGTCCTATCAAGAATATCCATTAGCTCAGCATAGTCAGGGAAGTCATCCTCAGTTAATACCTTGCTGCCTTTAGCCATAAGGCATAGGGCTGGAGTCTCAGCAGATGAAGGATCAGCATCCTTGTCGAAGAGTGAGTCTGACTCAGGTGCACAACTGAGTGACCTAACCGAGTCATCGCCTGACTCAGCTGGGTTACTGAGTGATCCATCTGAGACACAGATGGCTAACCCAGCTAGTTCAGTTTCTTCTTCTGACTCTTCTTCAGACTCTGAGTCATCTAAGACCCAAGCTTGTCAAACATATGCTCTGGCAGCAGAGGTCTTCTTCTTTCTGAAGGTAGGTGGCTTCCCTTCCTTGTATTTCTTCTTGACAGTGACCTCCTTCTTCTTGTACTTGCCCTCTTCTGGTTTCTTGCTCTTCCTGGGGCAATCAGCAATGAAATATCCTGAGTCACCACACTCAAAACACTTCTTGTCGTTGAGTTGCTTCTTCCCTTTGAATCTATCAGCAGAAACAGAGAACTTCTTTCTTCTGTAGAACTTTCTAAAATTGCGAGTGAGCATAGCAAGTTCAGTTTCTTCATCAGTGGACATCTCTTCATCCAAATCTTCTTCATCACTGGAGTCCTTGAGACTGGCCACTATGTTGAGAGCTATATCCTTGTTCTTGCCAGAAGTGGTTACATGCTTCTTAGAGTGATTTAGCTCCATCTCATGAGTAAGCATCCTACCAAGCACATCAGTGGCCTTCATCCTGTCGAAGCCATCCTTCTCCTTCATCATCAGACGCAGAGTGTGATAGGGCTTGGGAAGGACAAAAAGAAACTTCTTGATCACATCTCCATCTTCAACTCTGGTTGATCCAAGGGCCTTCAGCTGATTTGTGATCATTGTAAGCCTTGTGAAGATGGAGTTTATGTCCTCTCCAGGTTGATAGTGGAAGTTGTCAAGATCATGCTCTAACACATCCTTCTTGGACCTCTTCAAGGTATCACTGCCTTCATGAATGGCCTGAAGGGTGTTCTAGATATCGGGCTGCATCAAAGGTACTGACACGGTTGAAATCATGTTCCTGCAGCCCCATATAGATAGCATTGGCAGCCCTAGCATTGTTCTTGATGTTGATCTTGTCTTGATCAGTAGGGTTGCTCTCATTATCTACGTGAAGACCTGTCATGATAATTTTCCAGACATCTGGGTCCATTGCAGTAAGGTGCATTTGCATCTTTCGCTTCCAAAAAGCATAGTTAGTGCCATCAAATATGGGAACTCTACCCTCGTAGTTCGACATCCCTTAACTCTGGCTGTTAAGCCAATATGAGCAACGAGGCTCTGATACCACTTGCAAGGATCTCAGGAGTCGACTAGAGGGGGGTGAATAGGTCGGCTCTATAAAATTCTAGACCTAATGGGCTTTACTTAAATTAAATAGGTCAATCCTAGCTAGGTACAGGCAACTGAAACAGGCAGCTGACACTCAGGCAGATAACTCAGATAACATGCAGGAAAAACAAAGACTAGGGAGTGTCAACTGAGTCTCAGGTGCGTGACTCAGTTGTGTGCATCAGATAGGCAGTTCAGTTGTGTGTCAACTGAGTCTCACGTGGGAAACTCAGTTGTGTGCAGCAGAGAGTGTTCTATATATATATCTGCACAGGTAAAAACAAATCATGCAAACGAACAAGTAGACACAGAGATTTGTTTTACCGAAGTTCCCACTCTATGCAAAGTTGTACGTCTCCGTTGAGGAAGCTGCTTTCCCAGCCGGCACTGAATGGTGCTCTTTCCTTGTTCACTTATTTTGTGTGGAATCCTTTTGATCTCACCACAGCAAGACAGGCAGACCCAAATCGCCTCCACAGACACTTGGAGGCAGCCACACAAGACTTGGCTTGCTCACCAACGACTCCAACTTCCCGGTCTTGGAGCAGATGAACACCAAGAGCTCTCTCAGTCTCTTGGAGGAACCAGTACCATGAACTCTCTCAGTTCTGAAGCACTCAAGATGTAAAGCAACTCTCTCTCACGGTGGATGCACGCAGGCAACGCTCTCTTGGAGACTAAGAGCTCTCTCTTCCAACAGCAGGGTGCTTTCTATGGTAGAGGTAAAGGTTGAGGTCGAAAACTCCCCAGGTTCCCTATTTATAGAGTCCCTGGCAGCTAGCCATTACCCTCATGCCACATCAGACAAAGAGCCACTAGACAGACCTATCTGAGACTCAGCTAACATACACTTGGTAACCTACTAGCCACGGCTGAGCTACCCACCTGAGTCTCAGATGCCAAACTCAGGTGGACTCGGTTGCCTTAGGGAGCACCTGAGCACAACACAGGCCGGCTCACTACAAGCCTTAAACTGATTCAGGAGGACAATGGACTCACCACTGCCACTGACCAGCTCGCTCAGAATCTTGGCACTGGTTCCTAGCTAACAACTGAAGACGACAGCCCTTGAAGACGCACAGTGAACCCCTTGACGCAGATCCACTAGCTTCCTAGCTCCTCCAGGTCTTATCCAGCTTGCAGTCACGGTCCTTGAACTCCATCAAGCCACCATCACCTCGCTTGCCCTCGAGCACAGCCTCGGCTTCCTCGCAACTGAGCCTCAGGAGACTAGCTCAGCTAGCCCTTCTGACCTTCATGATTCCTTGCTCTTTTTTGGCCTCATCATCAATCAGATGTTGTCTTGATTGATCACCTATTCATCTAAACTCCTGTTCACACTCGTTGTAAACGTTAGATACAGGTGAGGGTTGCCATTAACCATCAAAACCAAACCTTGGGGCTAGATAATCATCCTTCCACTCTCCTTGGGACTGGATGCACTTTCAACAGGCGCCGACACCAAAGGCGCCAGCAAGAGCAACAGCTCCCTCGGAGGGACCACTCGCAATACGCCAACGTTCGTGGCCGAACTTCGACCTCGAACAGCAGCGAGAATGCACCTTATCGGGGAGCCTTCAGCGGATGCCAAGTGTAATAACCCCAAATCTTTAGTGAAGATCGTCGTGGCTAAATTGGAGTTTCTCTCATACATGCATGCATTTATGTTAGTCGATTTGGCTCAACCCGAAACCCTAGAACACATGACGCGGAATCGGCTTAGATAAAAATTTACAAAATCAATTTCACTCAGAATATAACGTTAATGATTTTCTCAGGCTCTAGGCACCCCGATAAATCCCTGGGAAATCACATATGTGATACACAAGTTCCACATAATTTCAAATTGAACCTTGGGTTCAAATTTTTATTCTTAAACCCATCCCTAAAACAGCAAGAAAACTAAAACAAAAAGAAAAAGAAAATGGCTCTCCTGCTGTGGGACCCGCCTGCAGGGCTTTTCTCCACCCAGCGGCTTCCTCCTTCCACGTTGCAAGCCTCCCCTGCCCTTTTTCCCCACTGCCGCATGCTTCTTCCTTGCTCCACGTGGCAAGCATGCCTCCCACTTGCAGTGCCCCATTTTCTTTACGCAGCACGGCAGCAGGCCATTCCTCATTTATTTTCTTCTCCTTCACCAAGTTCTCCACAGACCTCCTATTCCCCATCTCCCCAAAGCCACCAGATCTAGCTGCGCGCCGCCCCTCTCCCCTGGGCTCCGTCCCCACCTCCGGTCGCCGCCCGCATCCCCTGTCCGAGCCCGCCGGCCTCTCTCTTCCCTCTACTCCAAGGGCGCCGCTGCCCTACTCCCCTCTCCATGCGCGCCCCCAACCCCGCTCGGGTCTCCCTCGCCGCCGCCCCTAGCTGCGCCGCCGGCCAGCGCCTCCCCACGCCGCTCCTCCGGCACCAGCCCTGGCCACCCCCACGAGCCGCACCTCCCCTCCTCCTCCGCCGCTCGCCCTGCGCTCAAGCCCGTTGCTCCCCGCCGCCCTAACCCATCGGCCTCTGCGCCTCCCTCTGGTCACCTCTGCCACCAAGCGCCGCCGCCCCAAACCGAGTCCCCCGCTGGCTCCGCCCTCAACTCCGACGATGATCCCGACGGTGCCTGTAGAGGACTTCACTGGAGCGGCCGCCTCCCCAACTCCGGCGTGGTCGCCACCGGCGTTTTCGTCCTTCCCAGCGCGAGCCCGAGCTCTCCGGCGACTGGTCGGCAACCTCCCTCGGCCATTCCGTGAAGCTCCCCCAAGTCCGAGCTGCTAGCTCGTGTTCGTCGCTGCCGGGGGTGAACACCCGCTCCACCCCATTTTCTTGTTATTTCCTGGGATGCATTCGGTTAAGATATTTTTTAACCGCTGCACTTAATGAACTAACAACCGACTAATCTATCTGTACTCCGTAAGCGTTAACCAATTAGGGCAACCCGCGGTTTAGTTACTCCAGTAACTACTTAACTAACAAGTAAACAGTTAGCTCAATTCAATGTGGACTGTTGCATTCGGACAAGACACATTTAAAAGTTTAATTAGCAAACTAATCCGTGAGCTGACAAAGCCGTGCGCTTAGCAGTCTTAAACTCGGAGTTCCAATACTAAGTGCTTTTGGCATATCATTGACAGCTGTGGTTGAGTGATTAAAAATGCTAACGAATAATGCCGCTAATCACGAACACAGTAACAGTAAGCTAGTGAATTCGGTTAAGATATATTTTACATCTCAATCAATGAACTGCGAACTGATGCACACGGTTTAGACATTCTCATTTTTTTTAAATCAATGAACAACTGAGATGATTGTGCATGACTTGTGATCGTTAGTTAGATTCATGGCAGCCAACAAGTATTGATGAAGCACAAGTTGGATCGGTGGACACCTTGCCGCAACGATTAGTTCGATGATTGTCAAACCTAGTTGATGTAAGGAAAGACTCGGTAGTGTGCTAATAGGAGTGACCATGGTTAGTGAACCAATCTAGTGAGACGCCGTTAATTGCTGCATAGGTGAAAGTCAATTAGAATCAATATACTTAACTACTTCGGGCAAACAACGTTAAGTCAAATAGCCGATGTCCTGACCTACTAGGCATTCTGAATAATTATTGTTAAAGCAAAACAGTAGCGAGGAGAGACAGAGTTGGTAGAGGTTAGTCCTATTGATTCTACCCGAGCTAAATGGCAATTAAGCGAACCAATGGTCGATATGCCGATTGCTGCAATCATGGTCTAATGGTTCATTGATGTAGATGTAGTATAATTTAGGTTTAGCTGTGTCAAGGACGATCTCATACACCATATGCTGATAAGTTTAAATGAAAAGAAATGAGTACCTAGTTCTATGATATGTGGGACCATGCAACGAACACTTGATTAACTAGGAAATGTAATATCTATAAAGATGACATGACGAAACCACCCGCTGTTCTTAGATGATGAGATCATATTCGAAATAAGATATGCAATACCTTGTTCTTTACTAAGAAGAAGATAGGAAATGCATGCGCCTTCCGAGTAAAATGATTATTTTACCTAAGATCATCCATGTACTTGTAGGCTTTCATAATGCCATTACCGTATGATGCTGTATTTAGAGATTTCAGAAATGACCAAATTGCACTGGTGCTTACTACTAAGTAGTAATACTAGAGAATCTAGCTTAACAGTAAAGATTAAAATGACTAACGTCATAACTCATCTAAGTACTGGCATATAATCGTGCTATCGTGTTACACATCCATCTTAGTTGCCTATCTCAACAATCTAATGCATCCATATTAATCGCGACTCCATGTTCTCACCTACAACAACGAATCGATCAATTGAGACCTAACCCTAATTGATGGAGGAAAGTCCTTCTCTTTAGTTGCATACTATATTCCATGCATGCATCCATATTTTAGATCCATCCATGATTAAAGCTATATCATAACTAAAACTAAACCCAAAATCTAGAATGAACACCAACCCATTTATGTACTTGTGTACTTTATCTTAATCCACCGTAGTTGCATCCATGTCAACTGCATCCATGCATCTGCGTCAGTTTCAAATTAGCTTCTTAGGCTTGCTTTTCTCTTTTTAGAGGTCGCTTGCTTCTTACCGATGTTTCGAGTATTCTGGAGTTCTCCCGCATGCTCCCCAGTACATCCCCGGCTCCCAGGCAAGCTCCATTGCTTGTTGATTAATCATTACATTGTGTGTTAATCTTGTTTGGCATACTTAATTGGATTGACTTGATACTTGCGTGAATCCTTACTTAATCTGTGCTTGATGTCACACTAGTATGTGTGTAAGTCTAGTGTCATGCAGCAACTATGGCTGAGAATAAACTTGGTTGTCCTAATCAACTTGAACTTGTTAAGGTGAGATGTGAGAGCCGAAGGGAAAGTGTCCGATGGATAAAGTTGGTATCATTTGGACCCAGAATGTTGCGACCGGAGGAAGAAGTTATCGCGATACCAACCCTGACGTAACTCCATCGTGATTACTCCCCTTGTCACGCGTGGACATTAGCGGCATCGAGGCTGGGGTGTAGTTGAGATAAGACTAAGACCCTTGGAGCCTTGCAACCTCCAAGGGATAAGGCACTCTTTACACTCAGGGTGATTGGTGCCGGTAATGGTCCGAGAGATAAAATGAATGTGTGGTCGTGATGGTTCATTGTCAATTTGAGATATGTTCTGCCCCAAATAGCTGGGAGATGGATGGCAAATGAGAGCCACCGTAATTATATTTTGAGTTACACATGTGACTAGTGAGTACCATCACGTTCCTCCATTAAGTTGTATGGGATCGGGTTTGGCAGTGGTCTGTTTTGGTGTATTGTTCCCCTGTCAGTAAATTGTTGATATGATTATGGCTTGCTAACTAGAATTGCACCATGTTTACCTTTGGTTTTACTAGTATGTGTAGGACATCTAATCAAGCACAATCTAAAATTAACATGAGGTAGCTCATGTTCATTTTATCGCTTGTATGTAACTTGAACTTGATAAGTCGAACAGGGTTGATACCATGTTTTAATTAATTGATGAGCAATGTCTTGCGAGTACGGTGGTTGTACTCACCTAGGTTTACCCTAGGCAGGTTCGTGGAGCTTTCGATGTGGCCATTCCGCTGCTTCGGTTTACCTCTTTCGGCTTCGACCTCCTTGGGAATCTTGTGGGCTGTTTGAGATGGGTTCCTCACCATCTCGGGTGTTTTTAGTTTATGTTTTCGCTGCTGCCCTTGTGGCTAGTTGATGTTTATTGGTCTTCAGGTCGTGTGGTATGTAAGGTAAATGTTGCGCCGAGTACGGGACGTGTTATAATTATCTGGTAATTCCTCTCTTTAGTGCTTTACCGTGATATACAAGTTGTTATCGAGGCTGCCCATACGCAATGCGTGAATGATATGAAGTGTATGGGTTAGCCGTGAAGATTTATGGTCAGTCTTCTATTCACTAAGTGTGACAAGATATGGTTGAGTGACCCGCTGACTGAGATGCCGTGCCGGTCAGGCAGGGTGTGGGTGATGGTACCGGGCCTTCGGGTGACCCACTGACCTACGGGTCAGGTTAGGGTGAGGGTATCATCGCCGGGCTCATCCTACCTTGTCGTGGTTAGTGGATTTGAGAGTGACTTTAATTCTTCACAGGACTTCGTGAATTATATGTGGCTTTCGGAAGTTTGATCGCTTCTGGCCGGCTTGACCAACGGCGAAGGCATACGGCTCTGGTGATCGTATGGTGCGTTGGTCAGGTGTCGGATCACGCCATCTCGGTGCACACGGCGCAGGTACCGTATCACTGAATGGGTGATTGCTCGGTCTTTGGCGATAATCCGTTCCTTTAGCCATATGTAATTCCGGGGCCCTGACACCAAGCGCTATCCCAGGAGCTCCGGCAGGTGCGCTAGCCTTCTTGTTTCAAGCCCGGGTCCCAAGAATCATATCATGGCACCACGAATCCCGTGGAATTCCTACAGATCTACACCACCACGATCGAGGCCGCAGGCGGAGACGAGAAGGTTATGGCCAACTACCTTCCTACCGCTCTCAGGGGAGCCGCTAGGACTTGGTTGACGAACCTACCCCTAGGAACTATCCGTTCATGGGGACAGCTCTGCGACATGCTCCTCGGGAACTTCCAAGGTACCTTCCCAAGACCTGGTCATGTCGACGATCTATTCCTAGTCATCCAACGACCAGACGAGACCTTCTGAGAATTCACCAAAAGGTTTAGTGCAGTCCGCAACACTATTCTGGAGATAACTGACTCGGATGTCATCCGCGCCTTCACTCGGGGCAGCAGGAACGAGATGTGTATGCACGACTTGATCATGCGACCACCAAAGACCATGAGATAGCTCATGGACCTGGCCGAAAAGGCCGCCTGTGCGGAGGAGACCCTGCGATACATCAAGCAGCAATGAGGCGGGCCGACCAATTCTCCCCTCCGAGCAAGGGACGATTCGAGGAAGACTAAGCGCAAGAAGAAGTCCTCCGGAGGGAACAAGGAGAAAAGGGCCAAAGCCGACGAGGTAATGGCCGACATCTCCGAGAAGCGCACCTGGCGACCGCGCCCCAAAGACAAGCCTACCAATTCCTCCAACAAGCCATCCAAGCCCTGGTGTGATTTTCACCAGACCGACTCGCATGATCTACGTCAGTGCCGCATCTTCAAGAAATACCTTAGGGAAGAAAGAGAGAAGTTCCGCGAGGAGGATCCTCAGGTCGCTAACAACAGTCGGGACACGACTTCTGATGATGATGACTCCACCCCTGAGCCTTTCCAGGGGCACGTCAGAGCAATCGAGCACGTATTCGGGGGCTCAACCTCTTATGAGTCAAAGAGGCAATACAAGGCGATTGCCCAAGAAGTCCTCGCGAGTCTACCGCGGGTCCCTCGGGCGGTCAAGTGGTCCGAGGTCACGATCTCTTTCGACCAGACAGACTGCCCTGAGAACTGTGCTCGGCCGGGACGATATCCGATTGTTGTCGAACCAACAATCAACAACTGCCAAGTAGGCCGCGTGCTAGTAGACGGAGGGAGCTCCCTCAATATCCTATTCTCCAACGCCCTCAATGCAATGCAGGTACCACGGTCGTCCGTCTAGATGGTGACGCAGGCATTCCACGGTATCGTCCCGGGCTCGTTGGCCACGCCGATCGGGCAAGTCACGCTCCCGGTTACCTTTGGTACACCAGAGAACTTCCGAACAGAGAAGATCCTGTTCGACGTCGTCGATTTCGAGACAGCGTACAATGCTATCCTGGGACGCCCAACTCTGGCCAAGTTCATGGCAGCAACGTACTATGCCTATCAGTGCATAAAGATGCTCGGCCCAAAAGGTGTCCTCACGATAAAGAGTTCCCCCAAAGAAGCACTCCTCTGCGACAAGCGCAGCCTCGACCTCGCAGAACAACATCAACTCTCTAGTCGGGACGCCAATGCAACAGCATGCGCCTCCACATCGTCAAGACCACCACCGCCACTACGAGCGACAACTTTGGAAAGTACCCCCTCCAAATCGGAGAAAAAGTTCCACGACTAGATCGGAACTGGGGGAAAAAGCAGGGCCTTTTCCTTAGCAGGACCACGGTTCCCCAGGAAAAGCTGCCCGATCTAGGTCGCTCGTACCAGCTGCCAAAAAGTCGTGTCCCTTAGAGAGTCCCCCGTGCAAGTACCTTCAGTAAAGTTGCATGGCCATCGCCCCCTCATCAGCGAAGTCCAAAGTTATGCCAGCTCCGGCCCTGAAGATCGTCAAGCTACGAACAAGTCGATGGTAAGACGCTCCGGGCGCCACCGCCCAGCACGCGCACTCAACCAAGTTTCGTCAGCAGGTCACGACAGAAAGGATGCGAGTCTCTGGGACAACCAGCGACAAGCTGAAGGAGGGGGGACGGCTTATTCTTTTTTTAGTTTCCTAGAATGCCTTTCTTACAGTAGTTTGTAAAAGACACAGTTTCTAAATACATCAAGTTTCCAGTTCAATATATAAATTTTTGGACTGCCTATCCGAGATGCCCCTGGAATAAGACAGTCGGGGGCTAGATAAGTATATGGTGAATTGGTGTACGCATATGAGCACCTATCTTTCTCGGCCTGCGCGAAGGGGAAAGGTTCCGCACTACAACCGTCAGGGACACGAGGAAAACCCCTTAACGTGTCTGCGGGTGATAGGGGAAGCCACTGAGCCCCCCACTTGACCAGACCTAAGGCCTGGTCGACTAAGCTCCCCGGTTTCGTAGTAACGTTCCTTGACCTCAAGTAAAGGAAGGGAAAGAAGGCGCGAATATGACTAGACCAACGGAACCCATACGCTCATTCACGTCCCCGATTACTTTGAACAGAAGGCATCACGGGTAGAACGTAATGCGGTCGTTAGCAGGGCAAAAATGTGGAGCTTACTAGCTTATGCCCAGTACCCCGGCAAATAACAGGGCACAAGTTGTCGCTACAACTGGGCGGGGACCCCTTAACGTGTTTACTGATGACGAGGAGCCACGAAGCCCTCCATCCGACTAAACCTAAGGACTGGTCAACCTCAGTTCACAGTGAAAATGGCACAACTCGTAGATCCTGAGCCAGGGGGAAGGAGCGATGAGTTCAATCAAGTCCACAACAAACCCCGCATACGACAAGCATTTCGCGAGAGCAGACAAATACTGTGAAAAGAACCCAAGTTTTCAGAAAACAAAAAACACACAAGATTAATCGCATAATTACTGACAATTGTCTGGTACAAGTTTCTATTCTACTTAGCTAGACTAGATGCCTGGACCCGATCACCGAAGGCATCCGCCGCACTCTGCATAGCATCAAGAAGCTCCTCCTCCCTACCAACGGGCAGGTCGGCGGCTAGGGCCTTCAGCGACAAGTCCGGGTGCTGACACCAGAGAAGAGCCAGGGCAAAAAGCCAGGGCGTCCCGCACGCCCTGCTGAAGCTCATCCTCAAGAAGCTTCTCGAGAAGAGGCTTCAACCGAGGGACCGACGCCACGAGCTCCTCCAGCCGAGTAGCAGGCGAAGGACGGGGAGGATGGCAACTCCAACTTCAATGAGCACCTTCTCGAGTGTATCAACGGCGTGCTCAAGGTCCTCCTCTAGTTTTCCTGCATAGGCATGGCTCCTTTGCAGGGAAGACTTCGCTTCCGACAAGCGGGCCTTCGACATCCGGAGCTCAGCCTCGGTCGCCTCCCTCCTCTTCTCGGCTTCCTGGAGGCGCTTCTGCAGCTCCTCTTTCTCCGTGCGCCAGCTCCCCGACTCCTCAAGGAGTTTCTTCAGCTCCTCGTTTGCCGCTCGGGTAGCCTCTAGCTCGGTTTGAGCCTTCTCGAGCGGGGGAATCCGGGAGATGGCAATCTAAAAGCAACAAGGTCAGTATCGATTACAGTACACATTTTTACGCTGACATGTCTATTTACCTGTAGCAAAGACATCAGGCCGACGTTCTCTGGCACCAAGGGTTCCGGAGCAGAAGGCTCCACCTGCTCAACCGGCACCGGCACTGGCCTTGGTGGCGGGGGACGTTCATCGGTGGTCACTCCCGCCGGGACGCCGGCGGGAACGATGGTAATCCTAACCGGAGGAACTTCCAAGTCAGTTCGTCATCAAAACAAGAAGCAAAAGGAACTCCAGAGAAGGCCAGGGAAAACACACTCACCTTGTACGCTTCGCATGGGGAAGGAATCCCTTGGATGAAGCATCAGGGCCTCGCTTCTCGGAGGAGGCCAGCGGCGCCTTTCCCTTCGTCATCTCCACCTCTTCCCTACTAGTGGTCGAGGAAGGAGGGGTCGGTTCTCGCGGGGGAAGGTCGCCTGCGTCATGCTGCCCGACAAGCTATTCCTGTTAACCTACTCGAGGAACGCACGGAGAAAAGCTAACTGGGCAAAGAGTTCTAACCTGAGGCTGGGGATCTGGCGGAGGAGGAGAGTTCCGGGTAGGAGGCTCTACCCGGGTGTCCTCCCGTGCCGCCGCGGCCCTGGATGGACCTCCACCTCCCTCTTCGGATGTTGGCCCAGCCTCCCCTAGGATCTCAACATCCTCATCCTGAACGGAGGTGCCAGCACGTTCGGCCTCCAAGTCAGGACCTCCGTGGCCTACTCGCTGTAGAGACGAACTCGAAGGTGATTAGTATTACCATACGAGTGACCAACAAAAATGCCAGACAAGGTAAGGGACTCCTGACTTACCGAGAGGATTTCTTTTTGGTTGTCGAGGCTGAGCCTCAGGATAGGCAACGGCACCCCCGGTCCGCTCGCCTGGGGGAGACTGCTCGAATAGGTTGCTCAACCTATTCTAAAGCTCCTCGGGGGACAGATCTATACAATCTAAAATGATCAAAAACAAGTTGGAAGTCACACCGACTAGCATGACACAGGAAGGGGCAAAATACCTACCAGTGTCAAAGTCCCTTGACTGGTCTTGCCCCTTCGGGACCGTCCAGGCAGGCTGGATCCTTGACCGAAGAGGGCTAAGCCGCCACCGAAGGAAATCTTCTACGACATCCCACGCCGACAAGTGCCTTGAGCTATTTTGTCTCCTTCGGGGTTTCCACCCAACACTTCACCGGGAGAGGAGCCAAGCCTCAGTAGTTGATCCTGGAGAGAGGTGGGGGCTGGCAGTAGAACCACCTCGAGTCCCAACCCGACCACGACGACTTCCAGGAGGAGGAAATGTAGGCATCTTTCTTCCCCTCCCGAAGTTGGAACCCGGCGCCGCCGATGACTCCTCCGCCGCTGACCTTCATCTGGCGGAGGTTGTAGAAGAACCCCCATAGCTCCAGGCTCAGTCGGATGCCGAGGTACGCTTTGCACAAGTATGCGAAGACCGCCAGCATCAGGACCGAATTCGGGTTGAGGTGAATCAACTCGATCTTGTAGAACTGGAGCACGAGGAGGAAGAAGTGGGACGGTGGGAATTGAAATCTACACCTGAAGAAATCTGCGAAGACGACGACCCAATCCGTATCCAGACTGGGGACCGTCTCCTTCACGGCCTCCCGGACAGGCACAAACACCTCCGGGAGGATCACCTCCTCCGCCACGAGTCTTTTGAGGGCGGAGGAGTCCATCACCGAGGCTTCGAATTCGGGGATGGCGGGAATTGGCTCCCCCAAAGTATCCCCCGATGACTTCTTGGGCTCAGGGGACTTCCTTGCAGTGCTCTTCTTGCCCATTTCTTCCGGCTGATCGGCGATGGAAACAAGAGGTTTTTTGGCAAGGGGTGAGAGGAAGAAGATAAGGGGGGCGAGAATGCTAAGGGACAGAGAGTAATACGGGCAAAAACCTCGACTCTTGGTTCCTTAAGGGATTTTCAATCTTCACCTGACCGAGCATGGTTAACGGCACGATCCATTCCATCGCATTTAATGCGGGCAGTTGCTTTTTCCGCATACGAGGCGTTGCGCGGGAAAAAGAGGGCCTGACAAACCCACGACCCCGACCAGTGCGCCGTGTTACGACCCACGTCAGCCGCACAGCGGCGTAGGAAAAAGGAAAGATTCTTCATCACCACGCGAAATTTTCGCCACGACGGTTTCGTTTTCCAGAAATCCGCCAGGCAAGACGCGTGTTCGTGATCAACGGACCAGATCGGCTTGGAAAGGACTTTGGGTTTTTCCCAGAGAATTGCTCCGATACATCTGTCATGACTACTCGGTAGGGATTAAGCCTACTCGGGAGAGTTGTCGACAAGGACCACCTGGTTTGCCTACTCGGAGCTACTCCCCTAGAAGGGCAGATTTCCTACAGAACAGTCACAGCCTCTCTTCATGTACTGATGGGGGGGCTTGATGATGTACAGTATGATATCCTATGTACCAGACGGTATCCGCATACGATTTCCTGGGCTTCCAGAAGGCTACTACATACTTAGTAAGGATCCCCAGAGAACAAGGTAACCCCTCGGAAGAGGGAAGATATCCCTTAAATTAAGAAGTCAATCCCGACGTTCAAGGAAGCCAGAGTCCTACTCGGGCATAAGTCCATGTCCAGTACGACCCTAGGGATCCCCTATATAAGGATCAGCAAGCCCATAGGGGAGAACAAGTCTTTCTAGTCGCACAGCGAGTTGAGCCCGATCCCAGGAGTTGAAGCCCTAGAAGACCCGCTACCTCGAAGGAGTCGAGTCCCGCGGGATTAGTTAGGTTAGTCTGCGCGCGACTAGGCCTAGGGTAGCCACTAACATACACCCCCATTGTAAAGACGTTTTCTCCATCAATATATACGAACAGGACATAGGGTTATTATCCTGAGGGAGGCCCGAACCTGTATAAAAAAGGGTTGTCCCCTGTTGTCAGATTTCCTGGCCTTGGGCCCTAGAGGTCCCTACCCCCTAGTATCACCGTTCCACGAATATCGTAAGATCGCCGATTCACCGATCGTCGACAGAAGTGATTCGAATATTGTTTGCTTTTGCATCTCATCATGATTTCACATTATATCAAATGGATGTCAAAAGTGCCTTCTTAAATCACTACTGCAAGGATAGCTACTACTGACGAGCAGATTACCCCCTCTACTAACGGGCAGGGGCCCGTCACCCTGGGATTGTCAGTGGAGGGGTGGCCTCCATTGACGGGCGCGGAGCCCGTCAGTAGTATTCACAACTACTGACGGGCGCAAAAGGCCTGTCAGCGGAAACCCTCTAGGGTTGGCTGACGTGGTATCACCACTGACGGGCAGTCGTTTGGTGCCCGTCAGTGATGCCTGTCCTTCACTGACGGGCATTTTGTAACCGCCCGTCAGTAGTGTTGCCATGGTGCATTTTTCTTTCAGCGCCAATTTCACAGAATATATTCACAAATTTCACAAATAATTTCACAAATATTCACAAATTTCACAAATATTCACAAATTTCACATAACCATTAATCACAGGTATTAAAGAACACGAGTATTTACACAATAAAGTTGTTAAGTTTATAAAGAACATTGTGGCAACTATTTGTCAGTTTCAGAAACAAGGAATCTTCAATTCCCGCTTAAGTTTGGCATCGGAAATTAGGGGCCAGCGTAGAATTCACCCATTGGATTGATGACTTCAAGGTTGATGACTTTGGCAAAGATTCTTTGGATGTGGGCAAAGTCCTGACGCCAGTCGTACAAGCTACTTCCCAGCTCAGACCAAGCCTTCAGTTCTTTCATATCTTTCCAGTGCTTGTTCTTTCTCCAGACCCAGCAGTCCATTTGGGCACAGGTGTAGTACCCACATGTGACGCTATTTTCTGGCTGGATTTTGGAAGGGAATTTGTAATGGTGTACCATTTTTGTCGCTTTTGAAGGAATTTTACTATGTCCCGTGAACTTGGCTTTGAAAAATGCAGTATCCAAGATACGAGTGATATTGCTGAAGTCAGATCTCTTGGCCCCGTCGGAGTCAAAGTAAAATGCCTTGGCCCAAATTGAAACGATCACAATGAGAACCCAGTGGTCGCTGCGTAAATGTGAACAAATGGACGTTAGCAGGCGGAGATACGTGCGAAAGTAATAAAAAATTCCCACGGTGCTAAGTTAAAGGACTTACGGAGGGTTGTAGGGGGCTAGTATGTAGTCCTGATCCTTATGAACGATGAACGCACGCGCACGGTATTCTTCCAGAAAGACTCGACCGTCCTGGGTCGCAGCGTAGCCTTCGTTCATGCATATCAGATCAATTATGCAAATATTGGAGTCGCGTAGACGTCTGCACTCTTGGGCTTGGTAGAGAGCCCATAGCCTGATCATCCTGGTGTCGAGCCTATAGAGGTTGTACATGTTGAAGAGGTCTTCAAAGTTGATGTCGAAGGTGTTCTGGTCGTTCTCCATGAAGAAATTGTAATGTCTTGGCACCTTGACCTTCCAATATTGGCAAAATGTTCCCGGATCTCTGGATATCTTTACGTAATCTTCATGTAGCACCTTCATGTCCTCCAAAATATCCTCCAACTCATCCTGCGGGAGCAAGTCTTCACCTGGAAGGAAAACATCTCGCCAGAGACCCATGCTCCGTGTAGATATTTTAGACGATGATGCCGAGAAGGTTAAGGATTTCTTCATCTGCTTTTGCTCCTTTCTTTCCTTCTCGCCGGTGCTGGCCCATTTTCTTCTTGCTTTTCTTCCTCCTGTGTAGCGGCTCAGGACTCTTGCCTGCCGCCATCGCTGCTTCCAGTGTTCTGGCAAGTGTGGCGGGAGAGAAAATCTTCCCTCTGGGTTGATCCAGCTGGTCGCCTTGAGCCTTCGAGCGCCTTTCTAGTGGATCGTTCATGGGTTCCTCCCGCGCCTCCGGGGACTGCAACACCGGCTCCATGTGTTGGTCCCCGACAAGATGGTCTTCAAGGTCTTTAAATGTTGGAGTTGTTTGGCTGAGGCCCAAGGGAGATCGTCTGACCGATGGAGAGGGGTTGTTGGACGAGGGGGCCGTGCGAGGAGATGGGGCCATGCGAGGAGAGGCCGCCACAACTAAAATAATTTGGCTCTTCGGCCACTGGATGAAGTAGTTCTTGCACTGCCTAGCCTTGTCAGTTCCTCTTCAGGTGGGACGGGGACTAACACGTCACTGTAGTCATTGAGGACGACGTCCACCTGCACCTTCGCATGGTGCTCCCGCATAGGAACACAGTGCAGGATTGCCCCCTCCGGCATTAGGAAAACCTGGCCGTGCGCAACCTTCACCTTCATGCAAGGAATCTGCACCGTGAGTGTGCATCTAGTGGCTTCCTGCGAAACATCGGATAGATGTGCCATCCTCACTGCAGTCAGGACAATGAAATCATGGTTTACTGTAATGACTCATTTTAGCGGACGAAACTTACGATGATTCTGTCGATTTGATTCAGCGAATCAGGTCGGCCTTCCGAGGTGGATGCGCAGCTACTCCACCCAGACGGCTGGATATCGGGGAGCATGGTCGGACCGCCTTGCGCTGCGAGCACTTGCATACGTACCCACGTCTACTCGGCAATCTCCCGCATTTGCTCACGCAAATTCTCCATGTACTCCTGGCTATCTCTCCTTGGGTGGCGACGACCCTCGGGGTTTTGGGGAAACACTTTGTCCCACTTAACGCCATCCCCGATGCCTACTACACGGCCCCGATGCTCTGGTTTCTGTCGAGCCTTCACCAGATCATCGTTCCATCTCGGGAAGCTCGTGACGGAGTCCTGCGAGCTTCCAGGCTGCTGGCTCAGCTCTGTCTGCAAGTTATATTACGTGATGAGAAGATAGCGTATTTGGATGCAACGTAACTAAGTAAGAAAAGACACTGAGTAGAGATGTTACCAGCCGGTTGGCCACCTCCTGAAGTTCCTCAGACTCTATAATTGGTGACCCCGTCACAGGGTCAGAGCTTGTGTGCGCCCTCATGTACTCCCTGGCGCGTGGCTCCCTGAGATGCGCGAAAGGAGCCGCTTTTCCAACCGCGGCTAGTTCGACGTCCTCTATGGCCCACTTTGGCCTCTTCCCTAGGTATCCACGGCTGCCGAGCTTGTGGTCTAACTTGTTCTTGGAGTGAAACTCCTTTCCCCAGTGACTCTTCTCCTGGAATTCTGGACTCTTTATTTGAGCAACGAATTGCTCCCAGTCTTCCTTTTGTATCTTCGTCCATCTTTTACTAATTTTCGTATCCCAGTCGTCGTCCATGACTTTCTGTGCGTCGTATAGCCAAGTCTTCAGAGCCCTAGCCATGATGCGAAGGGCTTGCGCTTGGACTCTGTCCTTGTCGGCGGCAGGAATCTGGTACTTGTCCCATAGTTTCCTCAATAGAGCATCTCGGGTCGACTCAGACAACTGGCTGAACTCTTTGCATGTGATCTTCACTTGTTCGTGGACTATGCACCCGCAGGCATTGCTGAAAGTCTGGGCGGCCTTCTGTGGACTCGCTGGAACATCTTTCACGTCGTCAACTCGAGTGACGATATACGTCTTGTCCGGCAACTGGTTGCCTTTTCTCCTTGTCTGAGACTTGGTCGGGGCCGAAGGCGCTACTTCCTCCTCGGGCGCCACGTCCTCTTCAGAACCTGACTCAGAGCCAGAGTCATCGCTGGAGGAGCTAGAGTTCGAGGCAGGTTGCTCTTGTCCAGCTGTGACGGCCGCCTCGGGGGCATGTTCTTTGGCCGGCTCAGCGGCAGGTTCCTTGGTCGGCTCAGAGGCAACTTGCTTGGGCGCCTCCAAGGTTGGGGTGTCGATCAGTGCCGCCATGTCGAGGGGGGCCGTGCTGTCATTAACGGGCTCTAGATCTCGGGTCGGTGACCCAGCAGGAGGAGTATTGGCGGCCATTTTAGAACTGAGATGAATTCTTTGTGCTCTATTTATTTGTTAATATCATTATTCTCAACTGGCATATACATAGGGCATAATTAACAAGCACAATAGTCATACAAAAGATATGTATAGAACACTTGAACATACACTGTATGTTGTAGCAAAGAAAACCTAGTATATGATTATTTCCCAAGTGACCAATATTTTTCTTGAAAAAACATGTTTGCAACGTCCCAAGAAACTCCCGAATAATAACAATTAGCAAGTGCTATCCACATGGATCATGGATGGGTACCAGGAAGATTACCACACAGCAAAGGAACCCGCAGCTCAACGGAGAGAGGGCTTGATTTGGACTTAGGTTGATTGCTGCCATAGCAAAGAACAAAATTAAAACCCCAAGAACAAGTATACATCTGAATACTCTAAATAATTGTAGAAACTTAGTCATTTCTCGAGCATGTCATATGAACTAATTGGTCAGTGCTACTTACTAGACAAATATTTATATCTTGAGCAACATTGCAGATTATAATACTCAACATACTATCTCAGAAAATTTGGTACTCAAACCAAAGACGTACATTGATCTCTATATGATTTTTGCTAGTCTGACATATGATCTACGATACCTAATCATAAGCGTCCAGCCACCATTTCATTGCATGGAGCCTACCTACTAGCCAAATCTCAAGCAAAGTAGACATCCCAATATTGGCTCATTTCATTTCAAGCGAAGTAGACATCCCAATTATCAACAACAACAAATAAATATCATCATACAACAGTATAAATTGCATATAAATATAGTTCATTACACAGATCTTCCAATTCCCTTACACCCCCATTAAAATTCTCTAGCCAAATCTCTTAAAATCATCACAATATTGGCTCTGTCCCCCAAATCCTAGTGTAATTAGAAAAAGAAATGCAAAACCGAGATGAACAACATCACAACCGGCGCTCGGGAGGCGGGGATGGCGCTCGGGGAGGAGGGGCGGCACTCGGGAGGCGGGGACGGCGCTCGGAGAGGAGGGGCGGCGCTCGGGAGGCGGGGCGGCGCTCGGGGAGGTGGGGCGATGCTGGGGAGGTGGTGGCGGCGATCAGGAGGCGTGGCCGGCGTCTTGGAGGCGGGGCCGGCGCTCGGGGAGGAGGGGCGGCACTCGGGAGGCGGGGGTGGCGTTCGGGAGGCGTGGTCGGTGCTCGAGGAGGACGGGGTGGCGGCGGAGCAGCCTGGCAGCGTCGGGGAGGCGATGCTTCTCGCAGCTGGTTCGAATGAACGCGCGGGACTTGGCGAAATTTTTCGCCAAGTCCCGCGATTGACTTTTATATGCCATGCATTACCACTGATGGGCACTAAGTACAAGCCCGTCAGTGGAGGTTGAACCGTCAGCAGAGGTTAATGCACGTTAGGGTTATGGACTTATCACTGACGGGCACTGTTAAGTGCCCGTTAGTAGAGGTTCATAGACAGTAGGGTTAGGGTCTTACTGACGGGCCCTTTCAGTAGATGTTCCGAACCACTGACGGGCCATCTAGAGTGCCCATCAGTGGAGTCTGGTTCTGGTGGTTGGGAGGTTCGGTTTGGGGTCTTACTACTGACGGGCTCTCATTGACATCCCGTCAGTGGTGGGTTTGGCACTGACGGGCTCCCAGGGTTTCAACCGTAAGTGTAGGCTGCTGTTAGGTTTTAAGGTTAGGGTTTTAGGATTATTGTAGGGTTATGTCGTCCTGGGTTAGGGTTTGTTAGGTTTTAAGTTTAGGGTTTTAGGGTTATGTCGTCGCGTGTTAGGGTTTGTCGTTTAGCGCGAGTCAACAATATTACACATATACACGTACACACATACGGTACACATAATATGAAATCATCCAATCCAAGACATTATTATACATACACACATAGCTCGCTAGGTTTCGTCGTCTTTGACAATCTTCTCATGAATAGTGATCTTCTTGGTGGTATACGTTAGTCCTTCGGCGTGACTGCGTCTTATGTAGGGCTCAGCATCCTTAGTAGCTTTGCTCTTTTTGGTAGGGGTTGATCAACAGCTTCTGCCTCGGAGTTCGGGTCGTCGAATTGGTCATAGTCCTCTTCGTCAACTACACCGTCGACTCCGATAATACTCCTTTTCCCTTTTCTGACGACATGACGCTTCTTTTCCTTCGGGTCTTTTATGTAGAAGACTTGCGAGATCTGTTTAGCTAATACCCATGGCTCATCTTTGGCACTGATTGCTTTGACTTGTGTTGGGTCAATAGATGTCGGGGGAGGTAAAGTCACGGTAGTGAATTTGTCATCGTCGGTATGGACATTTTTCGCCCATCTGACACGAAACATGGGAATCTTTGCGACGGTGTAGTCCAGTTCCCAAATCTCTTTGATAACGCCATAGTATATGTCCTTATGGTTACCGGTTTTAGCCTCTATCGTCACCCCACTGTTCTGATACGTACTTTTTCTGTCTTGAGCCTCCGTATAGAATGTGTATCCGTTGATATCATATGCTTGAAATGTCAGGACCTTGCTCGCAGGTTCTTGTGACAACATTTTGACCGTCTCTTCTTCATCATTTGTTGGAGGCCTTTCATACCAGTAGTTCTTTAGCCAGTTTGCAAACTTTGTGTTGTGCTCTTTCGAGAGCCACGCTTCTCCCTTTTTCGGGTTTTCTTTTTTTCCTTTACCATGTGCATCCAAAGATAGGGATGCACCACAGTCAGGTGTTGCAACACGATGAGATGTGCTGATCTGTCGTAGTCACCTGATCTATTCGGTACTGAATTATAGACATGTAAAGGCTTTTGTCCGCGCGCATGGCCTTCACCATCGAGCCTACCCGTGTGGTGTGAAATAGGAACACTGATAGAGTTTGGATCAGCCAAGTAATCCGTGCAGAACTCGACACACTCTTCGGCAACATAGCTTTGGATGATGCTACCTTCCGATTGTGACCTGTTACGAACGTAGCGCTTCACAACCCCATTGTACCTCTCCAAGGGGTACATGTTGTTGTAATAACCAGATTCGATAATTAGGGTTTTGCTCCGCATTCATGCATACATGGCATCATCATTACCCACACCTTACTTAAACTTAGTTGTATATCAACTTTACTTTATAGAATATGTGGATATGTTAACAAACACCAATCAACTTATTCGAAGCATCGAACTTCGACAATAGCATTAGCAAGTGGTGGGGCTAGTGAACCCCGTCGATGAATCCCCTACTAACCTTCTCTCCCTTCTTCCCAAGATTGCCCCCAAAAACCACATGAAATGATAGCTCGAATAGACTCTCCGAGTGCAAACCCTAAAGTGCCGAGGAACTAGGGTTAAGGGAAAGGGGAAACAAATGTGGATGAAAACTTGTCAAACCTTGGGGATAGACTTGAATATGGAAAGATCAGCTCCATGCCAAATTTCAAAAACTTTGGAGCAACCCAAGACCTAGTTGCAGTTCAAATCGTCGAATTAGGTCAAACCCTAGATTTGAACTAGACCCCCATTCAAATCAACTCCAAATTGATTCAAACTTCTACAGTAGTTCACAAATAATGTTTAGAACCTCCTGTGAAAATTTCAGGATTTTTGGATAAAGATTTGCACATAAAATGACATGGGGAAATGCTCTGGTATAAAGAAATTAAAAAGAAAAAAATTCAAAAACCCTAATCGGGCCGCAACCCCGCTCGGTCGGCCCACCAGAGCAGCCCGCTCGGCCCCGCCGCCCAAATCCGCCTCCTCCCCTCGCCCGTTTCCCGCTTCCTTCGCGAGGAAACGCCCCCGAGCGCGTGCGCCTTCCCCGCTCCCCCGCCAGACGCCCGAGCCCGTCTGTCAGGGCGTCCCCGCCACGTCCCGGCCGCGGGTACGCCGGCGTGGGCGGTGCCCGGTCCCGACAGCGGCTGTCCGAGCCCGCGCCGCCCCTTTTAAGGCTCCCTCCCGACAGCCCAACCTCCCCTCTTCCTCTCATTCTCCACAAACCCTAGCCATTTCCGTTGCTCCCGTGCCGAGCTCCCTCCCTCGCCGCTTCTTCTCCAGCACCGGCGGGCTGCTCCGACGAGCGATTGCCACGGCTCCAGTGCTCCTCCGCCTAATTGCTTCCCTCCCGAGCTTCTTCTTGCACTCCCTAACCTCCCCCTCCTCATCTTTTCACAGATCCGACCACCGGAGCCCCTCCCCGACGTAGCTCCCGCCGCCGCCGCTTCGGTGCTCGTCGCCGGCCTCCCTCGGACCTCCATTGCCTCCCCAAGTCGGTCCATCCCGGAGCCCCTTCCTTGCCGCCCGGAGCATCCCCGGTGATGCTCCGGTGAGGCCGCCGGCTGTCTCCACCACGCGAGAGAGAGAGAGAGCGAGAATGAGGGGAAGGGGTGAGAGAGAGAGATGAGGCCGCGTGGCTTCTTCTGATTGGGCCACGGGTGCTCGGGTAGGACCCATAGGTCAGTGGGGTAGGGTTATGGGGTGTAGATCTGGGGTAGGGCTCGCTCGGCTGCGCGTAGAGTTTTAGATCCGACTTGGGTAGCTCTCGGGTGTACCTAGCGTTTTAGATCTGGCCGAGAAAGGAAGGTTAGGGTTAGGGTTATTTTCCATTTCGGGTAGGAATTCAAACGCCCATAACTTTTGAACCGTAAGTTCAAATTTGACAAATTTATATGTCTGGAAAGCTTGCAAAATTCTCTACGACTTGGCTGGAACCAAATTCTAACACCTATACTCAGATTTGAACATTATAAAGAGATAGCTATTTAACCCCTCTCGCGTATGTGAATCCTCGGAAATTCATATTTATAGTTGCATAGTCTCGATGCATATGATTTCCAAATGTTCTAGGCTTAGACTTCAGAACCCTTCGATATCCTTAACAACCTTAGGGTTTAACCATTCATTCTAGCTAATAAATAACTAACCCTAATTCTACATAAGGGCTAATATTACATGCATGCATGCGCAAGACATTAGGGTAACACCAACCATTTTAATTATATATGC
>JAGXJF010001797.1:0-162830 GCA_019208055.1 Stipa capillata
GAACGAGATGCGAACGAAGGAGCGGCGGATCTGGCCACGGTAGGCGAGAGAGCGGAGACGGCGGGGGAACCCTAGCCACGGAGCGCGTCCGACCTGGGGAGAACGAGGGAACCGGGTCGGGAAGAGGAATAAGGACGGGAGGGGAACCGGGCCGCGGGGGCCCGAACCGGGCCGCGGCGGGCCCCGAACCGAGTTTTTCAGGGTCCCGGTGAGGCTTCGGAGGGCCGCCGCGGGAGCGCGCATGGACCGTCGGATCCGCGGGGGAATGGACGGCCGAGAAGAATCGGGGCGACGTGGACGCCCCGAGAGGCCAGGGACTCCGCCGGCTTTAATAGTGGGAAATATACACGTCGGGTAAGTATTATAATCCAATCACAAGATAGTGTCAACTCGGCTCTCTTTTGTATGAACTGGCCGCAGAAGATCCTAGGAAGCCTTGGAGACAATGGAAACAAGAGTTACTTTTCATTTGTGCATCTTTGAGTCATTCTCAAGCACTGAAAATCCGACATCGGATAGTTTATTAAATAAAAAAGATTAATAAAATTTTATAGTAATTTTTTATAAAAAGACATATTAAACTCAGAAAAGATGATACGTTTTGGACGTATCACTATGTCTAGCAAAAGAGATGATAAAATAAACAATAACTACTATGATCTCTTTTAGGATGTTTACTAAATATTTATAATTAATGTCAATAAATAAATATAACCCTATAGTCTCGATGGACTACTCAGACATCATCCAAATCAGCAATAATGATTAAAATATTAAATTCATATACTTCTTGATGAATACCAACATACAAGTCAATCCTGAAGGTCTTGATGATCAGAGATGAATTACAAGGAGGAACTAGCTATGGAGGCTTGTTGGAAGGGATGATCTATAGGTGTAATTCGTGGTGGTGATGGAGATGGAAAATTAAAGCTCCCTGCGGGAACTTTCGATTCTGTCCCACCATCTCTCTCTGTTCTTCACGACGTGATGGCTTTTGTATTTACAGGTGAAACTACTCGGGAGAGATCAGGACATCGGCGCTTGAAATAGGGACCCGGCCACGTCACCATCTAGTAGCCCTGCTGGCTGTCTCCTTTTGTGCGATGCAATCTCTCTCCGGAATATTCCCGAGTACGTTCGAATTTTTGTTTTTTACGATATTTTTCCTGCGTACACAAAATAAGAGAGAAAATCAAAGCAAAAAATCAATTAAAATGTATAATGAAATGCTACAAAAAGACATCAGAAAAGATGATATGTCTTTGACGTATCAAGTTCCTCCAAGCTTAAACGTTTACTCGTCCCAGAGTAAATCATCCGTAAGAAACTTAAGTTTAATAATGGCTTTGCGTAGTAGAAGTCATATTGAATTATTGCGTAGTAGTACTTGGAGTTAGCTTTCCAACAAATAATTATTTGCCTAATTTAGAGTTCGTATGAGGAAACCACGGCGGTTTTAAATTCGGACCTCCTGGCAGTTCATACTGAATCCAAACCGAGCCAATCCTTTCCATCTTCTGTTTCCTTGCCTTTTTCGTCCATATCCGTGTGGAATCATCTAAGGAAGTTATTGGGTACTTTTGGATAGTCATGGGGTGTTGGATCCCACCAATACTTGACGCACAAGTCCCGAACTCCTCGAGTACATCAATTCGCGTTTGTTGTCTGAATCAGCTTGTGCGGCCTTCGCTTCTAAGGACATAACTTTCTTCAGAGAGCTTCAAATCATGCACCGTTTGATTTGTTCAAAAGTAAACTTAATCTCTTGTTATCCTTTCTCCTCAAGTGGTGCATTTTCCTCCCTTACCTCCCGCTGGAACTCGACACGATCTTGAATCAGCAAACATTTGTGAACCGCATCGACATCTCTTTCTAACTCTTGAGCTGAATACTTGAGTATCATTAAACAATTGGATTTAGGTAATATAAAACTCTCATCAATAATATTAGTATGTGAATTACGGAGTGAATTCATCGGCTCATTAAGTAGCTTTGCTTTAGCGCTAGTTATTCGACCTTGTGGCAGCTCTATGTGTATCTCCTCATTGGCATCATCATCTACGGCGGGTGAAGATGAAGATGAGCTATAGATGCCCGCATCATTGTATCCTGATTTCTTCAATAATGTAATACCTGAAAAATCTCAGCAAGAAAAACATGCAACACATAGACATTTGTTCAAAAATAATTATTACCAATCATTAAGCCTAAAGTTGTTTTTAAAATTCAAATGCTAAGATCACAACTTAAGATAGAAAATAAATCACACTAGTTCACCTCCTACTCATGCCTAGAAAGAAAAAAGAATCAACAACAAAAATAACAACAATAATAATGAAACTTCCAATGCTCATATACTAGAGCAAGTCATAAGTGCAAAGTCTTATGCACCAAAATTTCTAAAAAGTTTCTCTTCAGAAAAAACTTGCAAGGTTTGTTGTTGATCATTGTTTGTTTCATCAGTTTCATCGTGTTTGTTTTGCACTCTTAAGTTGCATTGTGCTATGGAATTAGGACACATCATGATACAGGCACCAGAGATAGGCACGCTACATTTTTTTTGCAACTTTTCTCAAGGAATTGAAAAGATCTAGAGGTATCTAGAAAAACTGAGGAATGCAATGGCTCATGTCTATATAGCTAGGGTACGATACTCTTTTGGTATATTTGCCATAGAAAATTCAGACATAAATAAAATATGTAGGTTAATTACATATGCGTTACTATGGTTTCGTTTCTAAAAAGGAGATGGGATCGCTGAGAATAAGGGAAAGAAAAAGAAGACGACAAGCGAGCTGATGAAGAATATTTTGAGGAAAAAGCTCGTGGTTACCCGACCGATCCAAACTTGCATCGGATGGGCCAAAAACCGGCAATCAAGGGTTGATCCAATGGGCTGCTTATAACTTTATCCACCCATCTTTCTTGTCGCTATGGTCTCTCTCTCTCTCTCTGGTTCTTTCTCGTACTCTCTCTGCCTCTCACTCTCGTTACCATCTCGAGTGGGCTCCGTCGTATTTTCCAGTCGTCGCCACCACCCAGCACCCTCCCAAGCGTTTCATTTCCACTCCTTCCCAACCCTCCTCTCGCCCCGCATCTCGATTCCTCCGCTGTCGTGCTCTCGTTTCTTCTCCTCCTCTCATCAGCCTCAATACTCGACGAGGTGCCGCGGCTGACGCTGAATTTGCGAGCTGATTGAGTTTGCCTGTCGAATAAACGAGGCAGCTGCTCGAGATAGGTGAGCTCGCTCTCGCGCTCCTGGTCGTATAAGGTACCCCACACCATCTTTCCCAACGATGTTGCACACGAACATTTTCAGTGTTGCAATAGTATTTTTGTTTTGTTTTGCATGTGTTGGTGACTTTTGTTGGACACGTTTTCAGGGTTTGTTGCAATGAGAAGAATATTGCTAGGTAATTACCTTTTGTTGCGTACATGCAGTGATTATGTTGCATTAACAGGATGTTGCATAATTTTTTCCAAATTTGCCGCATGAACTAATTTGTTTTCTTGCAGAGGTTCACCGATTCTGCAGCATCAATTTTAATATAGTGTTGTATAAGATTCCTGGTTCTGTTGCATAAGGTATTTGCTTTTGTTGCATCCATATAGTGAATTTATTCAATAATCTTTCAACTTTTGCTGCACAAGTAAATTTTTGTTGTTGCAACCATCATGTGATTTTGTTGCTGTGGTTGCTTCTTCTTCTCTATTTGGTCTGTTTTAATCTACTTCCTCGTTGATTTCTTCTTCCTCTGCCAGATCTACAGCTCCCTCTCTGCGTGGGCTGGCTCTTGGGCAGATCTTGGGGGGGTGTGGGCCATGGAGTAGTGCAGTAGGGGGAGACGATGGACCAAGAGCTAAGCCATCGGGGAGATGAGAGGCAGATGAGGTGGAAGTGGAGGGACGAGGAAGTCAATCGGTGAAAGAAGATAAAGGGAGAATGATACTAGGGCTGTCGAGCCGGCCGATCAGATGCTTAGATGGACCAATCGATGCCTAGTCATCGCCGTATTTTTAACAGACAAGAGAAAAGCAAGAACAAAGCATTGCACTGATCAGTGACTTTCAGTTGCTAAAGACCCAGAGCTCTGACCAGATCGAATAGTTCGAGGCTTTTAGTTGAGTTGCTTTCCCAGCAAAAAGGCTCATTCCTCTGTAGACGCCATTTCAATCAAGTGATGCCCTCTCATTGTCAGATCCTGGATCGGTGCAACTACCTATTGCCGATTGGTAATGCATGCAATTAATTACCAAGTAAGGTCGTGTACTGATCCGCGTTCAGCCGAACGATTCAAGCATGCATTGTTGTATAACATATTCATGACTAGCCAAAGTGTGGCGTATATATTTATCATGACCTGCATATAATTGTTCAACAAATTAACAATCTAGCTAGTGGAGTGTTCATGACTAGCACGATATTCTAATATAGCTGTGTACATGTACGTGTGAAAATTAACATCTGTACTCTCTATGATAGAATTTTAGAGTAGTCCTTGTCTCGTAAAGGCTATCACACTCACAAGGAGAACAATGGAAAATAAAGGAGCAGATTAATTCTTAAAAACTTCTACGTCAACGATGCACACAACTGAAAGGAGCAGATTAGTTGATCTAGAATATTTTGCGGTAATAATTGAACACACGCACAGATAATGTTTAAGGATCAAATTTCACTACAACCATGTATTTGTTAAAAATGACAGATTGAACTATATTTAATTATCATCACGTTTGCACCACATTTGGGCAACGGAAGTACCGCAAACTGACAAGTTGAATTAGATTCAAATCATGATTTTGGCCGTAAAATTTGGTGCAATATGGTGATTTTTTTTTACCACAACGGAATTTACTATGTTTTTTCAAGATGGATGAACATAGGATGCTGTTTGAAGATAGCACCGAATAAGAGGTATAATAATTAGATAGCACCGAATAAGAGGTATAATAACTATCTAAAGAAAATAATAGCAGCACCACCATAACCTCAGCATCTTAAGTTCCTTGTTAGTAACCAGGCCCATGATTATCCATTTTCCTTATGCAAAAGAAATAGATGAAACTAGATAATTTGAAAATTACTACTTGAATACTCGCATGGTTTGTGTTGGAGGACAACGATGATGGCTACACCAGAAATGTGCACCATGAAAGTTGCAAATAAATCACTTGTTATTTTATTTCGATGGATGATACGTCTGTTGAGATGAAGATAAAGATCTACACATTAATGAAGATCATCGATGATTTACATATCATCCACGGTCAAAACACCATTGCAAAATACAGATTGAAGCCAAGGAATGTAAAGAAATCTGGCACGCTCATCGACTCGTTACTTCCTGGAGTACTCGAATTTAATCTGTTTTTCCCAGTGAAATGTTAATGGCATGTTACTGTACAAAACACAGTCAACAAACACACATCTCAATGCAGCATTCACCCCCCTCCTTCGTCCACCAACGCCTTATCCTCTAGCTAAGTTAAAACCCCTCCTCCCTCGGCTCCCCAACCCACCCCGCCCAAATGCTCCTCCAATTCTCCCTCCACCCCTCCCCTCTCCTCCTCCTCCCCGTCGCCACTTCCAAACACCGCCACCCTCACCCCCGCCTCCCTCCCCTCCACGCATCCTCCTCCCCAGCGCCCGAGCTCCTCGCCAAGTCCGCGCTTCGCCGCATCTCCGACAAGCTCCGCAGCCTCGGCTACCTCGAAACGGCCTCCGAGGCCCCCACTCCGGCCCCGACCCCGAGCGCGGGCGCCCCGTCCCCTGGAGAGATCTTCGTGCCCACTCCGTCCCAGCTCCCGCGCCACCGCGTTGGCTCCACGCTAGACCCTTGCTGGGCCACGGGCGCCGGCGAGGCAGACACCGCGCGGCGGAGGCGGAGTCGCGGGAGGGATGCGGCAGCCCCGGCGGCCCCGTCAGCGGCGGAGCTGACGCTGCCGCGGGGAGAGCTGCGGCGGCTGCAGGGGGCCGGGATCCGGCTGCGGAAGAGGCTCAAGGTGGGGAAGGCGGGCGTCACGGAGGGGATCGTGAACGGGATACACGAGCGGTGGCGGAACGTGGAGCTCGTGAAGATCAGGTGCGACGATGTCTCCGCCATGAACATGAGGCGCACCCACGAGATCCTCGAGGTGAGCACTGCCCTGCGCAGCTGTGCTATGTTTGTCCTGCTACTGCCTGAGCGCAGCTATATGCGAATGTGCATAAGCTTTGGATGTATCTGTGTGTTTCCCTTATTGAAACGTTCAGAAAATTTGGATGCTGGAAGGTATAAGATTGCTAGTTTATTTTAAATGCGACTGTATGTTAATATTTTCCTTTTTGCACACTCTTGGTTTGAAACTGTTAGCAAGGGGAAGTGTGCAGAATATTAGGTCAAAATGCTGCTCCGCTAACTTTGTAGTCATATGATCAAGATGGGAATATGTTACGTATTTGACATAAATTAATTTAACAGTGCACTAGCATGCACATAGCTATTGCTTCTTCATTATAGATTTCATTTGTAATTTCATTCAACAAAACAAAAGTCCATAGCAAGAGAAATGATGTATAGTTTGACCCAACTATTTTCATCTCAAGTTTGTCAGCTTGCAATTTTCACCCTCTGTGTGTTTTGCTTCATAGAGGAAAACTGGAGGATTAGTTATTTGGAGATCTGGAAGCACCATCATACTGTACAGAGGAACCAACTATAAGTATCCTTACTTCCATGACCGGCAAAAGATGGATGATCGTCTCACGGAGGAATTATCAGAGCAGAGCTGTTCTGAAGATGATGAAGATCTTGGTATAGCATCTGTGGAACAAAGTAGTAGTGAAGATGATGCTGAGAATTACGCAGAACATGATAGTATTCATGAGAAGGGCGATAATTTGGGCATAGTATATGGAGAACAGAGGAGTATAGGAGATGAGGACAAGAATCATGATATAGTGTCAGTGGAGCAGAGCATCATCAGAAAGAAAGATGCAAATCATCCAACGATATCTTCTAAAGGGCCTGTTGTTGATAGGCAGGAGGTAAATTCAGGCATTAGATCGACAGAGAAAAATAATAATGGAGCTGCAAACAAACAGCATGCAAAGTTTTCCATAATATATATATTTTTCTCATCCATTTGTATCTTACATTTTTATTATTACCTCTAATGTACTTCTTTTCTATTGATCTGCAGGAAGGAGAGGAGTTTTTGATGGAACTATTGAAAATATGCACCTTCATTGGAAGTATCAAGAACTTGTCAAGATTATATGTAAAGAACACAGCATGGAAGATGTTGAATATGCTGCTCGGATGCTAGAAGCTGAGAGTGGTGCTATTTTGGTGGCAGTGGAAAGAGTGAGCAAAGGACATGCAATTATAACGTATCGAGGAAAGAACTACCAGAGGCCATCAACTCTCAGGCCAAAATCTTTGTTGAATAAAAGGGATGCTTTGAAGCGTTCTGTGGAGTATCAGCGTCACAAGGTGAAGCCTAAATCCATTGGTTTGTGATGGTTCTTTTGTGTGGTTATTTTTTAGATCCTGAAATAATATTCCTTGTATATTTTAGTCCCTGAAGCTTCATGTGCTTAATCTATCAAAGAACATTGACTACTTGAGGGGTCAGAAGGTAAATTTTAGTTCAGTGCTCAACTTCTATAAATTTTGTTATGAATGGTGCTAACTTTGTTGCTAACTAGAACGCAATGTTCTTAGCAAATGGAGGGCCAACCTGTGACCGTCTAATCAGATGAACTCAGGCCATGAAAACAAAGGCATGCATGATCTCAGTGTCAACTCTGGAACATTAGAGGAGAAAAGCGAAGTAAACATTTTATAACTTGAATGTAGTTCCATTGCAGCTTAGTACATTCCATCATGTGTCTGATTATCTGTTTATTTGAATATAATGGTCAAGGAAGTGCCTGAAGTTGCTTGTGAGTCTTTTGAGTCAGAGGGTGAGTGTACTTCAGGTGAAACAGATAGAACCTTAAATATAACCAAATCTGGAGTTCCTTTGGATGACACGCAGGTCAATAGTCCCCCTTCCTTGTGAAAACTCTACTTTGTAGTTTGATCTGAATTTATGGTGAACTAATGTGCACACTACCCATGGTACTTGCAGAACAAATTATGTTTCAACAAGCTTAATGATGATTCTTCTGAGACTTCAAGACCATGCCTGAATGAGAGTTCAAGTACAGCTTCATCTGATAATCTGATCAAATATGTGAGTTTGCTATTACTGTTTACCAACCAAATGGCTTTTGTTCTCTGCTGATGCTGATGAATTGCTGTTGCAGCAAAACCGACTTAGTTCTCCTGTAATATGCCGTTCAGATGGTCATAGTGAAGGCAATTCAAAAGATTTAGAAACCCTTAAACCTTCCCAGGCACTGGATGGGCCAAACTTGGACAAGAAATGTGCTCCTCACTTGCCTTTCAGAGCTGTACCACTATCAAATCGAGAAAGGCTTGTGCTCAGGAAGCAAGCTCTGAAAATGAAGGAACGGCCAGTACTTGCCATTGGTATCTTCTTAGTCTTATCCCCTGTATAGTGTACACCAACTTCAAATTATGATGCTGAACATCTGATTCATGTCTTAGGGAGGAATAATGTCATCACAGGAGTTGCAAAAACAATAAAAACACACTTCAAAAGGCATCCTCTTGCTATTGTGAATATTAAGAACAGAGCGGACGGAACTCCAGTTCAGCAGCTAATATCAGAACTAGAGGTTTGTAATTCATAACAGAGTATAGCTAGATCCTAATTACTCTGAATTATCTGAGCTTCTTGTTCAATGGGATCAGGAGGCAACTGGATCGGTTCTAGTGTCGCCAGAACCAAACAAAGTGATTTTGTACAGGGGTTGGGGAGCAGAAGTGACCCAAAAAAGCTCAAAGGAAAATAGTACAAATGAAGGAGAAAAGGAGGTGATATCACCTCAGCTCCTGGAAGCCATCAGATTAGAATGTGGATTGCACCCTGGTGAATCACAGTAGCTGGATCCTGGACAACCTGTCCACGGATATATTCTAGAAGAATCATAGTATCTCCACCCGTGCACAACTGGAGCAAAGTCGTCTGGCAGACGTGCAGGCAATGAAGCTGCATATAAGCAAGGTTTGGAACTATGCCGTGCTGACATAGTTTTGCTCTTTCTGTAGTGGTGCAGTCACCGCGGATCAATTTATTTCCGTTCCTTTCCCTCTTTTTTTGTACGGGTCCCAATTGAGCTTCTCCTTGCGTTACGCAGATACACACGTACATGTTCTCATCGGTAGTCTATCTTTGTCCATTGTAAATCTTAAACGTCTGAAAGGCCTGACCGAGTGAATTTTGCTATGAGTAGCTGGAATCCGGCAAAAATATACTGGTGGTGTATGCTGGAATCCAGCGAAAAAAAGCAAGTGACTGAGCAGGTAAGAATGCTGCGACAAAAGGATTTGCTTCTTGATTTGTTTCAGCATTACCGACACCAAACTCTATCATTCCTGTCGCCAGAATGCCCTGAGATGTCTAAGGTGCTATAAATTAAAATAGAAGCGACTTCACCTGGTTCTTCCCGTCCCCATGTAGATCCGGTCCTGCCACTCCGGCTTACCACCGGTGTTGGTTAGGGCGAGGGACCCATCCTGTATAGTCCTAGTTCATGTAACTTGTAGGGTTGTAGATCTAGCTTGTAAATAGGAATTGCTTTTCCTCACCAGATCTGTTCGTGGATGCCGCTCTTCTCCTTTTTGTTGTGCCACCTTGAAGGTGGTAGCTAGCCAGGCCGTTCACTAGAGGACCATCTGGTCTCGAGGGAGCTGTCTTTGTGGTTGTCGTCGGCCACCACCAACAAGAGTTCATTCCGCTTGCTGGTGTCTCCGGTGTCGTTTTCCCGGTTGCAACAAAATTGATGAGTTCTTGAGCAAGCTCATCCCCCTACTGTGAATAATATCTCCTTTGGGTCGCTATAGAGCTTGCCACCATGTTCTACTTCTACCCTTGATGCCATGATGCCAATCAAGTTCACCGTCCCCAAATCAATGGCACAGCGTTGGCGTCAGCACCCGGAATTGGAGGCCCATTTATCTCATGTGTTTCAGTGTGTTTGATGGCGGAGTGTCGAGAGCTGAATTGAGAACACTGAGAGAACAACTTGCTGCAGCAAAGCAACGGGGCCTCTCTGGTGATAATTCCCTCGAGGTCCAATCAATCGAGGTCCGGATGCATGAGATGTTGCAGAGGGAGGAAATAATGTTTAAACAAAGATCAAGGCAGGAGTGGCTCCGGGCTGGGGATATGAATACTAAATATTTCCATGCTCGAGCAACTCATCGGAAAAGAAAGGGAACGGTGCGGTTCCTAATTTCCCCAGATGGTACGAAATGCAGCAGTAACGATGAGATGAGAAGTTGGGCTCGGCAATTTTTTCACCATCTTTATTCTTCAGAGGGTTCTCATGGATGGGATCATGTCAGCGAGTCTTTCTGATCTTTTGTTACAGCAGACATGAATTCAGAATTGGATGCTGAGATTAAGGATGAGGAAATTCATCGGGCCTTATTCCAAATGGGACCAACAAAAGCGCCTGGTCCTGATGGTCTTCCTGCTCTTTTCTATCAGAAGCACTGGGATATGGTAGGTAGTGAGGTGTGCGAAGCAGTGTGGGACTTTCTAGAAGGACGAGCTTTTCTTGAAGATTTAAATGATACTACTCTGGTGTTAATTCCAAAAGTTCCTGGACCTGAGCAGCTGTCGCAGTTTCGTCCAATCAGCCTTTGCAATGTTTTGTATAAAATAGCATCAAAAGTGCTTGCTAATAGGCTGAAGAGTGTCTTGCCAGCCCTGATCTCAGAGGAACAAAGTGCGTTTGTTCCAGGTCGTCTCATTACTGATAATGTCTTCATAGCCTTCGAATGTCTTCATGCGATCCAGAACCGGAACCGGAAGAAAAATATTTACGCAGTAAAGCTAGACATGATGAAGGCTTATGACAGAATCGAATGGGATTTCTTGCACAATGCTCTTGTTCGCATGGGGTTCTCAGGTAGATGGCGAGACATGATAATGAGATGTGTCACTTCAGTCAAGTATAAGGTGAAGTTTAATGGTGATTTTTCTGATTGCTTTGTTCCTTTGAGGGGCTTGAGACAAGGGGATCCGATTTCCCCTTACCTTTTTATTTTATGTGCTGAAGGTTTTTCAGGTTTAATCCGACAAGAACAGGAGGCCGGAAGACTCAATGGGGGTGAGATTTGGTCCGCATGGACCCCACATCACACACCTCCTGTTTGCGGATG
The DNA here is from genome assembly GCA_019208055.1 of Stipa capillata. Lineage (NCBI taxonomy): Eukaryota > Viridiplantae > Streptophyta > Magnoliopsida > Poales > Poaceae > Stipa > Stipa capillata. Next base: position 11,289 of record JAGXJF010001797.1, read on the forward strand.
ACAGCCTTATTTTTTTGGAGGCTACACAAGAAAACTTTGTTGCTCTTAAATCGCTGTTGCAGAAGTATGAGGTGAGCTCGGGACAGAAGGTAAATTTGCAGAAATCCTCTATCTTCTTTGGGCCTGGTGTTCATACGGATAGGAGAGCAGCTATGAAACAGGTAATTGGCGTTGAGCACGAGTCTTTAAGTGAGAAATACCTTGGTCTACCAACAATGGTTGGCAGATCAAAAAATGGGGTGTTTAACTATATTTTGGAGAGAGCTTGGATGAAAACTGATGGGTGGAGAACCCAAGGTCTATCAAAAGCTGGGAGAGAAATTCTAGTGAAGTCCGTTCTTCAAGCAGTCCCAGCTTATGCTATGAGTTGTTTTTCGTTCACAAAATATTTGTGTAATCAACTTACTAGTGTTATAGCAAGGTTTTGGTGGGGAGCAAAGAAAGGGCAGAGGAAAGTTCACTCGATTAGTTGGGAGAAAATGTCTTTATCAAAGATTATGGGGGGTGCTGGTTTCAGGGACATGGTGGCTTTCAATCAAGCTCTTTTAGCTCGCCAAGGATGGAGAATTCTGTTGTATCCAGATTCCCTTTGTGCCAGAGTCCTCAAAGCTTGCTATTTTAAGGATTCGTCTTTCCTTAATGCAACCCCTTCTCCTAGGAAAGCTTCATATACTTGGCGAAGTATTCTTATTGGAAGGAAGTTGCTACTAAAGGGGCTTGTCTAGAGGATTGTCAATGGCAATAGTATCAATATTTGGAATGATGACTAGATTCCAAAGCAGGGATGCAGAAGGCCTCTCGGAAGGAAGAGTCTAAAGGCTCCGAGTTGTTTCTGCCAGGTTCAAGATCATGGAATGAACATCTGCTACATCAACTTTTTTATCCTGCTGGCGTTGAAGATATTTTGCAAATAAGAGTGGGGAATTGGGATGGACAAGATTTTGTGGCATGGAATTGGTCGTCAAATGGTCTCTTTACGGTCAAGTTGGCATACAGGTTGCAAAGAAGCCACCACTTCTGTTTGCACAAAGACAAAAATGGTGGTTCGTCCTCTTCTGTTTCTGGTCACAAAGGTTGGCTGAAGCTGTGGAAGTCAGATGTCCCGTCCAAGGTAAAATTTTATTTTTGGCGCCTTTGTTTACGAAGTTTAGCTGTGGGTGATGAACTAATGAGAAGAAATGTTAGATTTGATGTTTGTTGCCCGTACTGTTTTCGGCCTGAATCTTTCTTCCACTGTTTTTGGGGATGCTCTTTCGTTCAAGAAGCCTAGCGGGAACTGGTTATTTTTTGTGACAAAATTCCTTCGGTTCTGCCCAAAAACAGTTTGGTCGAGCTAAACTGGACGGATTGGTTTCTCGATATCCTGTTTCTTCTAGAGGAGGATTCTATTTTTTTTTCTTAGAATGCTGTACGAAATCTGGCAATCTAGAAATGCCGTTGTGAGAGGTGAAATTATGGGGAATCCAAAAGATCTCGCCAGGAAGGTGGCTCATTTAGTTGAGGAATAGAGCAAGTTGAAACCAGCCTCAGCCTCTACCAGGGAGAGGCAAGTTCAGACTTGGACACATCCTCCTCCTGATTGGGTAAAGGTTAATGCTGACGGTGGCCTAGATAATGCTAGAGGCATTCCTGGGGCTGGCGTGATTCTGAGACAGCACGATGGGAGCTTCATTGGTGCGAAGGCTTCTAGTTTCACAGCTGTGCATGAGCCTGTTTTAGCTAAGTTGTTGGTTGCTCGTGAAGCAGTGCTACTGGCGCAGCAGTTAAATTTGTTCAAGATAATACTTGAGCTTGACAACATGGAGGTGGTAACGAAGCTGAAGGACAAAACTCTAGATAGATCGGTTTATGGACCGATTTGTCAGGAAATTAAATCTGTTTGCTTGGGCTTCGTGTGTTTTAATGTAATCTGGTGTCGTAGAACAGCAAACATGTGTGAACATGTTTTAGCTAAGTCTAGGTATGTAAATGTTGTTTCAGAGTCATGGGAGGGATCTCTTCCAGAGTTTTTGAAGAGGGAGCTGTGTAATGACCTGTGTGATGAATAAATGAAACCCAGCAATTTCTCGAAAAAAAAGAGAGTCTCCTTGCGCGGATCCTCTCTACAACTTCTTCAACCTCCAAGCTAGAGAGGCCCCAAACTACTCGTTGCCCATGGTGGATGTCGGTAGACAGTCCGCTTAGAGTAGTCCTGAACGTGAAGGTGATGCAGCGTGTGCATCGACGGTGATGGTGCCATTCTCGGCATGGTCCAAGCAACTCCAAGGACCCCATTGCTGTTTTCAAAATGTATATGAGGTGTGAGAATGGAGGACTGAAATGTAATTCTATTTCTTTTGAGGGTCCTCTCTGTAACTGTGGTTTAATAACTTTTGTCATCTAATACTGGCATCTCCACATCTCCAGGGTCTTCTAGGCCCTGCTCCTTAAAAAAAACACTAAAAGCGACTCCTGATAGTGGATTCGACTAGACGCCACCTCTGATTGTAGACTATCTGATCGCCGGTCATTCGGTTCACGGGATATGAAGAAAAGGCTGTTTGGTAAAATCTATCAACCTGATCTGCCGAGTATCATTTTCGACGCGATGTTGTTCACAGGTCGAACCAGCCAATCGATGCATACACTAGACGGTAGAGGGGTCTAGTGAAATATTCACTACTTCGTTTCATTCGCCACAGCGACATGAATATGCTAGTGGCAGGCAGCTCTTGTACCCAGTGCATCAGCACGGCCGTATCTCACCCGGAAAAGAACAGAGAAGAGCACGGCTCTCGCCTTTCCAACGTTACGGACAGACGCAGCTTTACCCCTGCAAGAGGACAAAGGCGCGCCTTTTGGCCTCAGCCTGGGCGCAGCGGAAGTACCTGTATGGGAATTGCTTTACCCGGCTCCAACGACATGCAGATTTGGAATCTTGGATGCAGAAAAAGAGAAGGCAGACTGCATCTGAGATATTACTGCTTTGTTTTGCAAACTTTATCGGTAAAAGGTACAGGGAATGCACGCTCATGTTGAGTAGTAGTGCATCTCCCCTGGGTTACGCTATGTGACTTGTAACAAACTATGTGCGTACGATGACTTGTGCTAGGGTTTGGAATACCTGCAGGGGTAAGGACTAACGGCGATGCTTGGTTGTCTGTTTACTAGCCAAGATTGCCTGGAGCACTCTTTAGGGTTACCATACTGTGATTTATTTGGAAAGAGAGATGTTTGTAGAACTCGTCAAGGGCTTTACAAGTTATGTTTCGAATCTCGGTGCCTGTCAGATTCAAATTTCACGTTTAAATTCGACAGATCAGTGCCGCCCAAGAAAATTCCTGTTACTGGGGTGGTAGGCCTTTCACTGAACAGTGAGAGCTAACATCAGTTATTCGCATGCTGTGTGCCTATCGATGCGGGGGTGTGCCTATCAATAATTCGCAACGATTTTTTGTCCGGCAGGAGATGCATAGTACACACATGTATCTTCTGCGCCCAATAATTCCTTCCGTTTTTGCCTCCCTTGCAAGTGCCTCGTCGTCAGTCGCTTGACATGGACATCATGATAGCAGAAAGAAAGCAGTATGTCATCAGTCATCAGAGGGCCACAGGAAAAATGAACGAATGCTCTCGGGACATCCCGAATTTACAGGCGACGGGGACCATAAGCTCGTGTCCATCGGCTGTTTTCGTTTCAGGGAACATCGGTTCGATCCAGCTGCCAGGGACCAAGTTAATACACATAGCATTCCACTGAATCGTATAGTACCACTGTTACTGCCTTGCAAAAATGCCTTTCTACTGAAAATAATTAGGGCTTGCAATTGCTTGTCTCCAATTCAACCGACTAGGAACTCGGGCTTGTTTGGAGCGCTGGGATCAACCTAAATCTAGCAGAACTGTACCAAATTCATGCATTCAAACACAATTATCCAATAATTCTAAGGGGTATTTGGTTGGGCTGTGGTTGTTGTAAAAATTACTGTTAGCTGGCTATTTGGGAAAGCTGTTGTGATTGTTGGCACCTGAGTCTGTGGTTCGAGGTGTTTGGTTGGGTTTTGGCTGTTAGCTGTGTATGAAGGAAATATCTAAAATGCCCCTAAGATCGACTTGAACAAAATTTAGAAGTCAACATCATCCAAGATTCGGTCCAATGATTTCTCGTGAACCCTAAACAGCTTAACGAAGTTTTAATTCCACCTCTTAAAAAATTTAATTAAAAATCTAAATAAAAGGCTTTCAACTTACTTATTAGAAATGAAAAGATTTACAGAAAAATAAATACAAATACAAATACTAGCTTAAACTAAAATTTCAGAAAAGAATAAATACAAATACAAATAAAAAAGAATAAAAAAATTAAAGAAAACAAAAAGGGGGCCAGGGGGCATCGGCCACCCTAGCCCCACTCCACCGCCGCCTCCCCCTTGATGCCGCCACCGCCTCCCAGGGCGCATCGCCGCATCCGGCTGCGGCGACCACTGTTGGCGGTCAGCTGCCGCCCTTTCCCCACCACCTCTCCTGCCGTGCATCTTCTTCCCTGGCTCTCACCTCCCTGAGTCCCCAACCCGAGCCGCCATCTTGGGGATCCGGCCGGCCGCCGTTGCTCCCCGCTGGTGAGCTCCATCGCCGGGCCAACTCCGGCGCCCCCCTTGCTGACCTCGGGGGGTGCTGGACGGGGCCCTGATGTGGGAGGAGGAGGAGGGGGTCGGTGGTGCTGACTGGCCGTCGGAGGAGGGGCTGTGGGAGCGAAGACGAGGCGGATCATGTCCTCCTCGCTCTTGTCCTAGATGAGGAGCACGCCCATGATCTTGGAGGTGAGGTCCGGGTCCATCGCCTGCATGCCGGCGGGAGCAGCATGTTGCGGCGCCAGATCTGGAGCTCAAGGAGGCCGTCGGCCGGAGGAGGAGCTCGAGGAGCGGAGGAGGAGGATGAGCACTGGACGAGGAGGGGAGGGGGAGAAGGACGACCGGTGGAGGACCAGCGGAGGACCGGCGGAAGAGGGGCTCGCCTCGTGTGGTGGCCAAGCGGCTCGAGTGGGCGGCAGCCTGCGCGATGAGAGAGAATGAGAGGGGATTGGGGACAGGCGTGTGGAGAAGAGAGGGGATTGCGGGATGGAAAATGGCAGTTTTGTTGTAAAATTTTCAAAATCGAAGTGCATAAGTGGCTAGAGGGTAAGTGCATATTGCAGGAAGCTAGATCTGAGAGGCTTTTTCTAGTTGCTCTATTTGCACTGAAGTCACCCCAAAAGCTACAGCAGCTGTTCCCAAAAGTTGCCTCAAAAGCCTGGTGTTTGGTTAGGCTAGGGCAGCTTTCCAATGGAAAAAGCCCAAGCCTAACCAAACACCCCCTAAGGAGACGTAGATGAAAATGTAGGATTCGTAACTTTCCTATATTTTTTTGATATGATACTGCTAGAATGCAAGGTGATACATCACTCGGTCATATTTTCGGTCAATTCACTGTACACTTGTCTTTCTAACCAAGGAGTACAGATTGCTAACAGACAATTTTGGAGACTCAAAATTCCCATAAAGATCAAAATATTTCTTTATTATCTTCGTAAAGGAGTAGTTCTCACTAAGAATAATTTATGAAGAAGACATTGGAAGGGCAGTACCAAATATTGTTTCTGTGATCATGATGAATCAATAAAATATTTATTTATTCACTGTCCTATAGCACGTTTCATTTGGCTCACGATCCAAGCAGCCACGGGTGTTCGCTCCATCCCTCACACGACTAGTATAGCGGATTTGTTCAGTCCATGGGTCCTCAGGCTTAGCAACACTATGTGAGCTATTGCTCTTGGGGGAGCGGCTGCTATTTGTTGATCTATTTGGCTAAGTGAAAATGATGTGATATTTAATAAGAACAAACTTTATACTCCTTTGCGGGTTGTTTACAGGTGCTCGAACCCGCTGCAATCTTGGTAGTAGCTAGAGGAGGTAGCACAAGTTTGCTGTTCCTCATGTTCTATACATGGCCTTGTGAGCAATGGAGGTCGTGTAGATAGAGAGGGAGAGGAGAGAGAGGAAGAAGAAAGGATACATGCTGTCACGTGCTCAACCACGTCACGTGTCACGTATGAAATACCACCTCCCAGACCACCTTAAAGGGTCATTTGAACCGTTTTTCAATAGTTGATGGGTTATTTATCTGATTTATATTTTAGGGGATAAAACAGTGAAATTGATATTTTTTTGAAAATATTAAATAATTTATTGTGACCAAATTATCCTTCGTTAACGAGAACAGGGGGGATTAGTTCCTCTAATTACAGTCTTTGGTTTGCTTTAAAGTTAGTGCGAATTTTTTCCCGGAAAGAAGCACTTCTCGCATGCTTTTGTCTACGATTCCCCATGGCCAAAAGGCACTGTGTGCATCCATGCACGACAGACAGCACTGCCAGTGCATGCCCCGGTCTGCAAGAAAAGCTACCGGGCAAGAAAGGAGGGTAGGACATGTCACCAGTGACGTGTAATCAGTGCCTCCTAATTGGTCCAATCTAACCAAGGGCTAGTTTTCGTTTCAAAAAGAGGCACTTTACCTTAGAAATCAAGGCTGCAACGAGCTGCATCCAATAACTCTTGGTCAGGACTCGATCTTCAGTTCAATTGCGAGGCACGGGCGGCCGTTTCAGGCGTCCACCTGGATGGACCTGGGCGACGGGATTTAACACGGCGTTGTTCTGGTACCACAACTGGATCGGATCAATCTACGGCGTGTCGATTGAAACTCTAGCTCCAGCGCTCTTCTCACCGTGCCCCGGGACTAACAGGTGGATCGCTGATATCGAAATCAAAGGGTCACTCGGCATCTGCTCGTTGCGATAGCAAAGTAATAAAACTTCCATCGTCTAAAAGAAGTACGTGCTTGTCGAGTTCCTGCAAGTCCACAACTTGGTCAGTTGCACTCTGCTTGTAGCTGACGACGGGCTTTGGAAAGATTCCCGTGTGGGAAGGAGATCCGGAAAAGCTAGCCCCGGCGAAATGCAAAATGTTCATTACGCGGCTGTTGGCTGTGGCTGGCCATGCCCTAACCGCAGAGTGTGGGCGGCCGACCATCTCGAACGACGGGGGATGGAGCAAGAACCACGGTATCTGCTCATTATGCGCCAAACGTCGGATCACATCTTATTTCAGCGCGCCTTCGCAACACTTATCTGGAGGTACTCGTTGTGCTTGAGTGGTGACAGACGATGTGAGACTGCCAGCGTCGATGCACCATCGGCAAAGGTTGGACAATGCTCGTCACCTGGGAACTTCGAAACGAATGCAACGCCCGTGTCTCTGAGAGCAATCTCAAACAGCCGCCGAGGTGTCTGAAGGCATCCGGCTGCAAGCTTGTCGTGGAAAGATGGGAGGAGCGTCGATGTTGGCTACTTTGTGGGAATTGGTCTTGCGACAAACGGAATATGTTGGCTATTTTGTGTGAATCGGTCTTGCGAAGAACAAAATGGAATCGTCATATGGACAAGACACTGTCGAAGCGATTGATCGGAACACGGACGATTAATTAGAAGGGATCAAACAGGGATTGATGATCGAACTACGGTAGAAATGTAAAAATCACAGAGTTAAAACATTTGTTTTTATACGTAAGTAGCATAAAAATGAACAATAAAAACATTTACACAACACATAAATGTAAAACCTGACCTATATACTTAATAAAAAAGCTCACATATACTTGAGATATGCTAGTACTTAATAAAAATCTCATGTGCACAAGGTGTATCTGTAGGTAAGAAAGCTCATCTAGCTGAAAAAAGATACTGATCCAAGAGACGGACGCGGCTTGCCTGCTCCCTTCCTGTGCTCCCTTCCACATGCCACGCATCCATTGGCTGCGTCTTTTCTTTTGCTTCACCAACCTTTTTCTCCTGAACAAAGATACAGCAATCACTCCTCTGGCGACTTGACAGCCACCACCGGCACCACTAGCCGCCTTGATAGGAACTGTCCGACGCTTTGGACCTACGGCTTCCGAGTACGTGCCTTCCGCTTCGACCATTGGCGGCGTGACAGCCCGGCATCTTGACGTCGTCGCCGTCGCCACAACCTCAACGAACTGCTGCGGCGGCGGCGGACACAAGACGTGCAGAGGGAGATACCCCTGCTACCTGGCGAACTGGTTGGCCGAGTGCACCGATGTCTCGTGGCCGTGGAACGGGAAGGCGTTGATCGTTCGTCCGGATGTACAACCATGCGCGCCGCCGCATGCATGTAATTGCCGCCCACGGGCAGTTGCTAACTTGCTGTCAAGGCGGCTCGTGGAAGAGGATGTGGAGTCATCATGAGAGCGGAAGGCGGCGGAGGGAGAAACTATAGCAGTAGGGCATGACGATCTTTGATACCACCCTCGACGAAACCTGCTCGCCGCTACCGATCAATGACGCGGCGGGCGGAGGCCACATCCTTCTATAGTCGAGGATTGGCCACGGCACCATTGAAAATATAAGGAGCCCCTTCTCGCACCATCGACGCATGCAGCAGTTCCTCGATAGTTTTGCCAACTTCAGTTTTACGTAGGGCGCGGAGCTCAGGGTGTTCGCCGCAGGCAAGTGAAGCCTTCATTGGAGCCTGGACGATGGTTGGGAGCTGGAGGGCTGTGTGATTTGTTTAGGAGGAGATGGTGGGGCTAAGAAAGAAAGGACATCCAACACATGCATGACACGTGGAAGGGAGTACAGATGGCAGCACAAAAAGGGACCAGCAAGCCCTGTCCGCGAGACACCTTTGTGAAATGAGAACCACCCACCAACAAAAAACCCCACCTAACCCTTCTCTGCCTTCCGTGGAGATTTTGGGGGGAGGGGAGCAGGGCTGGATCGTAGTAATCTACTAGTATTCATGTCTCTCTTAAGTAGATCTAGGAACAATCTGCCCCCACCTCTCCAGTCCTGGTTGTCGTCTTTTGGCCCTCTCTCATATTCAAATTTTGGCTCCGTCATTATCTCTCTTTCTCCTTGCCAATGTAGATCGTATTAAAAGGCAGGTAGTTACTTTTTCTTAGTGTATATCCATTTTTTCTGGCTTTTATACTTTCAAAAACTATCTATGCTAGTATTTTTCTCTTGTATAACACACATAAATTTAACAATTTAAAGTACTCCGCGGTTTATTTCAATACTTTTTATGCCAATAGTATACTTAAACATATGACAGTGTTTTTATGGATGTACATTGCTGCAACGCTGGTCAATGGTTCCACACTAAATAATTTGAGATATAGTTTGGAACGGAAAACTTCTGAGAGAGTCCTTGGTTGTAAATTTTACTTATCATCTACATCTTTTTAATAACTTGACCTTTAAAATAAATAAATTCAGGTGCCATTTGAAATGTAGGAATTTCACAGGAATGTTACAGGAACTTCAGAGACACTAGTTCAATTCCCCTAGGGTTCAGAAAAAATTATCACATTCCAAACAGGGACTCATACTATTTATTAGCACACTGTTTGTTCTCTTATTATCTAATGGATTTTATGATTTCTCTAAAACAAATTTAACTTACAGACGTTAAAAAATAGTAGTATTCCTAAGTACCGGTACTTGTACTATACTCTCTCCGATTAGATATATAAAACATATTTTGATTAGTTAAGAGAAGACTTCAACCAACAATGCTCTATTAATATGTGATTTATATGTTGTAAAATCACAACACAAGTAAGTACTTTTGAATATAAATGTAATGACATCTTTTAAAAAAAGAATATAATAATATTAGTTTAATAAAATAATTATTAATTAAAATTTTATCTTAACTACGTCTTGTATAATTAAACAGAAGTAGTTCTCTCTGGATCTTTATTTTTTTAACTGGCCCCAGGGAAGGCCGAAGGCAGACCTTAAAATGCCCTAGCCCCGTGGTTTGGCCAAACTCTCCGTCACCATCCACTCATCACAGCAGGGAGGAGAGAGAGCGGGGGAGTGGGAGAGGAAAAGAGGATCAAGAGCCCAAGAAAGGACGTGTGTGGCTTGCGTGATGGCCATCGTCATTCCACGCCATGTGATGCGAGGAGCCTCTCCTCCTCCTCCTCCTCCTCCCCCTACTTCCAAGAAGCAATCATGCTGCCTCGAGCTCCTTTGGGGCCCTTCGCCATCATCACTACCACCACCTCTCACCTCCACCGCCTACTTCCAAGAAGGAGAGGCCCCGGGAGTATAGTTCATGAGGAGAGAGAGGCCTGTGCTGGCGTACGAGGGCGCGGAGGAGAGAGAGAGAGAGGAGGGTGAGGTGCGTGTGAGAGAGATGGTGCATCATGACGATGATTTGGTTTGGTTCTTCTAGTACTCTCCATGTCAGTCAAGAAGCCATCATCACATCGCTGCACCTGATCTCCTTCTAGCTTCCTCCTCCTCCTTCCAGTACTACTACTTCTGCTTCTTTGTACGCTGCCATGGCTATGGGGAATCAAGCGACTTGGTCCGAATCGACATCCGTCTTCTTTTACAGGGTCTACTTATGCAAGACAAGGCGATAGCTGCCGCTGCTTGCTAGAGTATGTCATGTTATGTGCTATATTAATCCGTTGTTTTTCTCATGTCCGTTATGATGTGTGTGCAAATAGCACAAGATTATCTTGCTTGTTTTGTTGTTTCACTATTTGGAGATTTGATATATGTGTGTTCGTCATTAGTTTTGTGGATCTTTTTCTTGAGCTGTTCGAAGGAACTTCTGAGATCTACTAGATTGGCACTTTCGATTTGCTGCTTGCTTCTTGATCCAAGATATGGATAGCATCTGGCATCCAAGCTGTTCATTTTATCTTTTTGAGATTTTGGTTGCATATATAGATGTAAACATGAAATACAATAATCCTATTCTTACTTACAAGTTTTACAAAACTTCAATACTACTTCTGCTGGTCTATACTTATCCATGAAACATCTCCATTATTCTCTAGATCCATATATGTATCTTCCGAATTTGTGAGAAAAAAAAGGATTAAGAAGCATTTCATGCATGTCTATACTCTATACACGCATTAAGGCCCAACCGTTCACAAGCAAGACCAAGACCCTGTCAAGTAAGATCCTTTGGCTGCCTCAAATCTCTTGGAAATTGCATCTATGAGGTAGTAGCAAGCTAAAGCTAGCTAGCGCGCTGTGCGCCAACTAATGTGTCATGATAGCTTGTTGGCCAGTAGCTGAGCCTGATGTAGTCCATCTAGCTTCACATGCTACCTCTTTCTTTCCCAATGCAATCCTTTCTAGGATCGCAACTCTCAATGTAAGGATAAAATTCAGCAGACAGAAACATAAAGTTATCTAGGGCTAGGAGAAAATATGAAGTAAAAATATGCATGCTTTATGGATACTAGTTCAGATATACACGACTGATAGGATAAAATGAAAACGTACTCAAACAAATGAGATCAGCCATTGTTTGTGCATTCATGTGCTCCCTGCGGTAGCCAGGATGACGTCCTTGAATGCCTGTAGTCACATTTTATTAACCAACAATAACCTTTATGAATACTTAGATTTGCCATACTAAAATCATACTGTTACAATTTATATATCTGCCTCTAATTTTTTTAAATATTATTTCTATGTTTTACAAATATGTTAAATAAATACCGGTATGTCAAAATTGTGTTTTGGAGATTATGCAAATATCAACACGACAATTATGTGTGACCGGAAGGGGTAATATCATATGGTCAATCCTATTTTTGTTTAGTTCTCTAATTTTCATGTATATGTATACATGACCGGTTTTCTAGACTGCGTATTATAGATTTTAGATATATAATGGGTAGCGTGAGTCTACCTATAGTACTACATGCATGCGCGCGTAGAGGTCATGATCATTTCACTTGTTCTCTAGTAGTAGCGGAGTACAAATTTACAATGCAGTGGATGCAAGATATACCGCGATCTGATCGCTTTTAATTACTTACCTTCGTTTATCTAATGCTGGTTTTGTTACTGATATTTATATGTGCGCCAGTGCGTGTGACGGAGCTTAAATTCCAGAAGCTATATACTATCAGTTATATTGCAAGTGATCATTGGTGTACTACTACCTTGCCCAACCGAATGTGAAGGTAATATTTATGATATATATAGATGGACCCATGGCCATCATGGAACTCCGGTGTGACCCACCATCTGTCATCTGGTCCGATGTAGTCGGGGTAGATCTATAAATGAACAGATCAAGGGGTGGCACTTGCTGTCAGTAGGCCAGCGTTGGCGCCTGCCATATAAATGAAGTCGCTGGATTACACATTCTGACATTCATGTCGTGTTCTTGTTCTCGCCGACGGTGAGCCGACCGGTGGCGGCAGTGTTCCCAGCGTTCTATTGCACGGAAATGGACCTAGCCCTTTGCTGGCTACTAGTTTACATGTGTTAGTACATGCATGCATGATTACTTGCGCCCCGGATACAGCTGTAGTTTCACATGAATGATGGATCATCGGATACCGTACCCGCCGGACGTGTGGCTACCAACAACCCCACGTTATGGTGAGTAGACTGTTATGTAGCACCTGCTTGGATGGACTATGGCTGTTGACAAAGTTGTTGTTGGCTGGCTGTCTGAAAAAGCTGCTGTGGCTATGGAAAAATGAATATATAACTTTTGATTGATCTAAACCATCTACAATATTTTTCGAAAATAAGCACCGAACCTTTAGCACATTGCAAAAAGCTGGCATAAGACAGCTTTTCTAAACAGCTAGACAGCTTTTCTAAACAGCTGAATTTACACTGTAAAACCCCACAGCTACCATTGACAAAAGCTGCTGAAAAACTAGCCGTTTGGTTAGACTGCAGCTTTTTTCCAGTGAAAAGCTGCTGAAAAGCCCAACCAAACACCCCCGTAGTATCATTCTCAAACAGCTGTAAGTTTGAGTGAGCAGCTATAAGACTAGCCGCACCATTGGCAAAAGTTGCTAAAAAGCTGACCGTTTGGTTAGACTGCAGCCTTTTCCAGTGAAAAGCTGCTGAAAAGCCCAACCAAACACTCCCGTAGTATCATTCTCAAACAACTGTAAGTTTGAGCGAGCAGCTATAAGACTAGCCGCCGTGGAGCAAGAGAAGACCACCCTTCTCGTTTCTCTCGTTGGTTTACCGCTGGTTCCCTCACCTTCGGCGGCTCATCCAGTGCCCAGAGGCGCGGGGGAGGAGGGGAGCCTCGTATCATTGTTTCATTCTTTTTATGTTTTTTACGTGTTTCTGACGGTGTTATTTTAATATTAGATGAGGTGTTGTATAGAATAGAAGTCTCATGATTTTATATATCATATCTTGGTGTGGTTATCACGGCTTGATGCCAAAGAGGTGTTTTGGTCTCACATATTTGACAGTTCTTGATCCGACGGTTCATCAACCAGTGCTTGGGCCTAATTTGGCAGCGACATTGGTGTCAAGTTTGATTTGGCCAGTGCTTCTTCCGTTTTGTTGTACTATGTTCTTGGTCTTCTTCCCTGACGATATAACGACGAAGTAGTGATTCGACGTTCTATCTTGTAAGGGGTGTGGTCACAACCATAGTGTATTTAATAGTTTTCGGTTCCCACATATTAGGGTGGCAGCTCATACGGCTCTTCAAGCTTTTAAGATTAGTCAAATTTGTGTACGTTTGACCTTCTGCAATTTGTTTACTGAAGACTTGGAGGGACGCCGAGATGCAACATACGGATCTAGAGACGACGATTTTAAAGGACCTTGACGTAATTTTTGGTTTTATATTAGGTCTGTGGTGTTCATGTTTACTGTCAACGGTTAATCAATAAAGTCAGCGTGTTGCTAAAAAAAAAGCTGTAAGTTTGTTTTAGAAAAGAAAATTATAGCCTAAGGTGCAGAAGAATTATTGCAATCGATCTACCTCTGCACCAGGGAGCAGGCCAGCACGTCCAGCGACCGAAGTTAATCCGATCCGAGGCTAGAAAAGAACACCGCGACCGTGGCCGGCGGGACGGGAGGAAGGACGCCGCGCAAACGGCGGTGAGCTAACTTTTTACCACGTTCGTGGCCTGTGCGGCTGCGCGGACTTCGGCACGACCGCGCGCGCACCGAGGCCGAACGAATAGCCCGGCGCGCGCCCCTCGCCGGACGTGCGCTCTGACGAAAATTTATTGCCCGAGGCGGCCGAGCCGATGCCGGCGGCTTGGTGTCGGATCTGCCCGCCTGCACGGGCCGCCCGGCTGCGCTCCCACGACGTAGTAGCAGTAGCAGGCTCAGCAGGAGCTGGACGCCCGGACCGACGCGGCTGCGCTGTGCGGTGTGCGCCGCGTCTCGTGCTGTGCGACGTGCGCCGTGTCCGGTCTCGTGGCTCGGGTGCCTGGCGACCGTTGCCCGGGCGGCCGGGCACCAGGTCGCGCACGGTGCCACTGCCACAGCTTGCAGCGACTCCGAGGGGTTCGGGGTGCAAAATCAAGCAAGCAGGGCATGCAGTTGGACTTTGCAAGCGCACGGGTAATCCAAGGGCGCTAAACAATACAAACGCACTGTGTGAGCGGGTGCGAGTTTCCCCCCTTGGTATCCAGTCGCACGGTCGACACTACGCACACCGTACGCCGTTCCATGTATTTTAATTTCTCCTGGGAGTTACTTCAGCATGGTTTCCTACGAGTTTGTAATAGTGTATTTCCAACAGTTAATAGATGCTTGGCTGTTCTAGGAATGTCTAGCTCATCAACCCCTCCAGATAGTGAGACGAGCAAGAAGTTTCAAGTGCTCCAATTTCTAATCTGACCAAATCTTCAATACTGATTTCTAATTGAAATGGGACGCCATTTGTGCCATTTGAATGCCAAAGAAAGGGATAAGAATCCCTAACGGTGCAACAGATGACACTTCTACTGAACTTGTAAGAAATCCAGGTAAATGATATAAATGCTGCGGTGTCACTCACTCTATGCAGTATGAACAATGTGTCAGTAATAGTAAATTAACGCTGCTGTAAATAGAAGGGCTGCACTATTCTGTTCTAATATAACACCAGACTGTAAGAGTATAAATCGCACGTTTTTAATTTCGTTCTGATACTGGTTCTCCAAAGGAAAAAACAAACATTCTGATACAGTGATACTGATCTGAATTTGTCAGAAAATAATATAGTCAGTTGCAAATGAAACATATATCATGCGAAAGCAAGGGATCAAGACTGGTTACATAACTTCAGAATTCAGAAAAAATAAAGCAAAGTTCTTGCATAGCATCACCTCTTAAGAGACCATCGGACTAAAACAAAGATCTTCCATATAATTACTCCTTTGCGTGAAAAACGCAAAATGATTACTCTTCAATGATCTTATAAGCATGATACCACCTATTGCCATGATCCGTGCTTTCTCTAAATTCTGAAGGATCCCAAGCAGCAAATGAACAGAACACCTTACGAGCAAAATCACCATTCAACCGCCAATGCGACAGTCCTCGCCATCCGACTCCAACTTCCACCATGGCTTACCCTTTGAATTTCCCTCCGATTCCTCGAACCCATCTCCATCACCGTCCTCCTCAAAGACCACCTCTTCCTCCTCGTCGTCGTCCTCTTCATACCTCCACTCCAGCCTCTTAAGCACGTCCCTGTCCCGCCATTTCCCGGACATGGAAGGCGCTGCCTTCCTGGCCTTCCCGGCGACCACCTCCGCCCAGCTGAACCCCACGTCGGCCCACCTCGCCAGCCCGGACTCCCCACCAACCACCACCGACCGCACGCCCTTCTCCCTCGCCAGCCGCAGCAAAGGGGCGAGCTCCTTGTGCCCCGAGACCAGCATCAGGCACCCCACGGACCCTTCGTCGAGCACCTCCTGTGCGCGCTGGCTGAGAGAGGCGGACGGGGTCCTGGAGAGCTCGGCGCGGACTCCGGCTCGGCGGAGGTCATCAGCGGGGGATCCGGGGTCCGCGGCCGCGGTGAGCTCTCGCGCGGCTTTGGCGTACTTGGAGAGCTTGAGGGAGAGGGACGCGGCGAGGCGCGCACGGCGGGTCGCCGCGGGAGGAGTCGATGCGCTCGAGGCGCTTGGCGTGCTCACGGGTGTGGATGGTGTCAAAGTGGCGCAGCAGCGCGTCGCGGGCGCGGAAGCGGCGGCCGCAGACGCGGCAGAGGTGGGTGGCGGCGGCGGACGGGTCAGGGGCGGGGAGGCGGTGGGAGGGGTGGACGAAGGCGGCGGAGAGACCTAGGCGGCCGAAAGAGGAGGCGGCGAGGTGGAGGCGGACGGCAGCGTCGTAGAGCGGGAGTTTCGAGGGGGTCGGGAGGCGGCGAGGTCCCAGAGGACGGCCACGGGGGTGGTAGGGGAGCGGTTTGCCGGAGTGGAGGTGGTGGAGAGATGGTGCAAGGGTGGTGCGAAGAGTTCAGGGGTTGCGGCGAGGAGGCATCGCCGGAGGTGGCAGAGCGGCGGGAACATGGGAAGGGAGGTTACACCGGGAAGACTGGGGCTTCAGCGGCGGCGTAGCCAATTCTGATCGGTGGCTGGCTGGCTGCCAGAGGCAGCGAGCACGGTTTCAGTTCTCAGCCAACGAATACGGCATGCATGTCTTGGGCCGAAAAATGGTGAAATTTTCAGGCCTATCTACGGTGCACATTAACAATTGAGAAATGAAATTGGGTTTGCAATAAAACAAACGAAAATTGAAATTCTGTATAGAATTGTATCGTTTCTGATTTGTTAATTGTCACATTTCTGAAAGAGACTATTCCCCTCTGTTTTAAAATAAAAATCTTTTAATTTGTTAAACTTTTCTCGAAATACAAGTCCTTCTACGTCAATATCACTTTAGCGATGACCTTCTAGTTTGCTCTTCATCAATTTCACTTTAGCAATAAATATTACATGCTCCAATATGATGAGTAATTGTATTTAAAAAAAAGATAGACAAAGAAATGATTAAATGACAATGATCCTTGTATCCAAGGGCTAAAATGACTTCTATTTTGAAATAAATGAGTGTTTTTTTGAGACGAGCAATGTGAATTATTGACAGGACATTAATATCAAACTACTTGAGATTCACGAAAGAAAAGAGAATGGCTAAGAGAGCAACGGATGATGATCGATAAGCGACAAGCATAATAAACATTTCATGGCACTTCGTAGTTGCTATTAATCCGAATATAGACTTCACTGACGATTTGTAAAAGCCGATATGTCTATCGACAAGACAAGCAGAACTCTGGGTGCGATGCAGGTTGCATGCCAGGGCAGTATCCATGATAAACCATTCAACAATACTGAGTTTTAAGTGTTGGAAGACGTTCTGCACGAGGAGTCCCAGCTTGGGTGAGAGCCCTACATCTTCTGCATGATAACAGAGTTTTTCAGACCAGCTTGCTCAACAGTCTGAGTTGGGTCAGTCAGCTGCTTGGGTGGGAAGCCAGTCTGCAGCTGATATGGCCGTGCAGCTCCTGGCCGGGATGCATCGATGAAAAGACCTGATGTCGCCCACAGTGTGGTGCATGTTAAACCGAGCGACCATGCGAGTGCCGTCCGCCAACCTGAGCTGTATGGATGTAAATGGCAGGGACTCGTCCACAACTATGCCAATTGACCTGGAAGCAGTCTGGGGCTCTTGAGTGGCAGGAGCTGGTGCCGAACTCTCATCTGCTGAAGATCCACCACCAAGGGTTCTCCCGACACCCTGGAAAGATGATCGAGGCCTTGCAGGCTCCTAGACAAACCAAGCCACAAACAAGGTTAACATGTTTAACTAAGTACTGGTAGATGGTTTTCCAAACGAATTAGCAAGATGAAATGCTCACCTCATAATCTCCATATCGTTTTATAACGTTCACATGAACAGATGTCCTTCTGTCAGTAGGCTCCAGCTCTTGGGGGCACTGGGACTTCTTGATGCTCTGAAAAGACAGGACGGGGTACAATTAGTGTACAATTCCTTCAACCGTGAAAAATCCGGTGTTTACTTATTTATGTTTACATGTTTCGTGGAGGGATCAGAAGTCAAACAATTGGTGATTGCCCCTGTTACCATATTTAAATAATGCAAAATTGACTGTGATCTAGGAAGAGGAAAAAACTGCGTATCTAGATGATCTAGATCAACAACCAACTCAAACACTTGGATCCTGCAAAAAGAAGGTTCAAAAGAATCCATATCTCACAAATAGCAGACATAAATTAACGGAAACAGTCAGTGACAAGAAATGGTGTAGGTAAAAAAAGCACTAAGAGCCAGAGGAAGTACAAAGCCAGTTCTTGATTTCCCTTTTGGCAGGAGATGGTATTTGGACGGTGAAGTTGAGATCTGTTTCCCGTTACAATGTGTTAGGGACATAGGAGTGACTCAGATTCAAGCTTAATTTTCCAGTCCAGATGAGTTTCGGATGTTGCAGCTAGTGGCATACCAGAAACTGAGTCCAAAAATGTGTAGTTAACAACTGGAGGAACTGGTGTAATTGCATTTCGTCTTGATAGAATTTAGACTTAAGTCATTAACTACAATCAACTACAATCTTCTGAAACTTTCTGATGGGTAAATGGTGCAACTTTCCAGAAAAGATACAGAAGACAGCAAGGAAGATTAGTGGTAGAAGCATAAAAGCGATTTACTTCTAGAGACATCCTTAAATATAAAATTACAGCATCAAAAGTCATGAAAAAAGATAAAGGCAGCACACAGCCATATAGAGTAGGGGGAAGGATACTGAAAACAGCTACTTAGTACATGATAAATTGAAATCACCAACAAATATCATGTCGAGAAGAGTCAAGAGTCACCTCAATGAAGTCTGCATTTTCAGGATCATCATAGCCTCTTAGTGGACCATCATCTATAGTGAATCCATTGTTCCAGAAATTTATATTGTGAAGTACATCCTGAGGTGGTTGAGGAGCAGATGGTGCTGTCTCTCCTGACAGTAGACGACCAGTCCCTGTAAAGCTTCTTGAGCTGGAAGATTGGCCATCAAAAGGAGATGGTGGAACTTGTTGAGCACCCATCTCTCTAGCTTGTTCAAAGATCGAGTCCACATTATTTCTCTTTGTTGGATCTTGAACAAGCATCCCACTACACATCACAAAGACAAGGACAGAAAAAGACACTTATGTAAGAATATGACATCACAGAAAGAGCTTGAAAATTCCTAACTAAGCATTATGAGATCTGCTCAATGCTCATTAAAGAACTGGGTGATAGCCTAGTGGTGGGTGACGTAGTGGCGCACCCAGCCGGCCAGTGTTCGAGTCCTGTTTGGCGCATTTAACCTCGTTGATTATTTCATGCTGATCGAATAAATCTGAGTCTCTTGTTGCTTCTTCTTAAGTCGATGCTGCAGGAGTTCCTTTCCCTGCTGGTCTCTTCTTCTTTTTAGTGCTCATTTAATTCTAGAGGGAAACGAAAAGGTCTTCAAAAAGTATAGACCCTAAATGCTAGAATGTATTATCTTTTTTGCCTAAGGAAAAAGTAAAGAGCGAATTATACTTGGACTACTGTAATCTGTACTTGTATCCAAAACTTTAAAAAGTGTTAAGCTCAGGTCCTTCACTCATGATCCATTATTAGATGGGCGATTCCATGATTATAATCTAGGATCAATTCACAGTGCTTTCTTATAGTGGTAGCGTGAATCCAAAATTCAATTGATTAACAATAAAGCAGGCCATCTGAACTCGAATCCTTTATAAGATTCTCGCTACAACATTATAAGCTATCATCGATCAAAGTGAAGTCATGAAACTATAGAGCAATTGGCTCAACCACTAACAATTGTGAATTACTTTTGAGATCAGAAATTGTGAACCTGATGATTGCAAAAGATGCATCACTAGAATTATGGCTACCATATAAACTGGCCAAGTACTACGCAAAGCAGCTGTAGCAGAAAGTCATAGTTTCCTGCTGCTAGTACAACATGGGTCATATAAATAAACAACTAGTATTGACATCACTGCAGAAAATGAAGGACCTTCACCTATTAAAACATGTATGTATATGGATGCCATTATACAGATCACAATATCATATGAATCCATATTCCCGGAAGCTGAACCCAACCAAAAGCTAACTGATGATAGCATTGGAATTCAGATAAAATGGTTTGGAACTAGAGGAAAATCGGACAACCCATGCAATTAATTAACGAGTTGGTATTTTGTGTAAAGTATTGCTAAAAGTGGAGATTGTCATGTGCCAAAAAGCCAAAATTCAAGCTCTAAAGGGGATGTTTGATTTGAGGAACCAACTCAACCTAGGACAGGTCAGTGCATCATGGTACCATGATAATCCCATTGTTTGGGAAGTATGACCAATCCCTGCTTTAGACTTTATGTTTATAGTAATGAGAATTGAGGAATGTCATGTCACCAATTCATTTTACTAATCAAAACCAAACAAATAGGTTATGATCAGATGATCCATTTGTTGACCAGTTTAAGAAAACTGTAGCACAAGTAAATTTAACTGAATTGAATCGTTATGCATTATTTCTCTGTGTGGATGTTTCACATTTGAGCGGTGGCAGAAACTTCCCAAAATCTAAATCTACACGCAAACTCCTAAACTTCAACAGCACCAAAACATGTCCAACGTAAACTAATCCGATCATGAACAAATTCCGTACAAAAGTACCATGCAGAAAACCCAAATCCAAACTGCACGGCGATCAAATCTGAGCAGCATTGAACACCACAGCTACCACTCACTACTCGGTGGTCGGCACACACGCACGCAGTCAGGCTTGCCCTGTATACACAGTTCGCACGCCAAACAAATCCAATCAACGTAGCTCGAACAGATCAACCGCGGAACAAATCTAAATCCAAAGGATTTATATGGATACCGCTATTTAATTTAATCATTGACGATAACAGTAGCAGGCGGGGATTCCGATGCCCGCACATGATCGCCGCCAAATCTCGACTAGAGATACAGAGGCTGCTAACAGTTAGAGAGACCTCTTCTCGCCGCCGGTGTAGTACTCCTGGGGCTCGTCGGAGTCGCTGCCGCTGCCGCCGCCGCCCGGGAATCCGGAGGGGCCGCGGTTGATGTCGGCAAGGGTGGCGGATGGTGGGGCCCCCGCGCCCGCCGGACGCCGGCTTCTTCCCGCCGTCGGAGGAGCTCATCGTCGACGCGGTGGTTGTCGCGGTAGGGTTTGGCTCGCGGGTCGCGTCGTGTGCACTCGCAAGTCGCACTGCTTTTGCTCGGGGTAGGTTTCGGATATACGGAGCTGCGGTTGCGGAGGTATCACGCAAGCAAGAAATTAGGACGAAAAAGGAAAATCGATTTGCCAATTTCTCGTGTCGAACGGTTGAAAGAGCAGGCCCATGATCGGAGGGTCCAGGTGCAGCCCGTTTGATTGGACCTTGACACCTAACAATTAGTAACAGAGCCCATATGTGAGTAGGCCGTCTTCCTGCCGTCCATCTTTGGCAAGTCCTTTTCGCGTCACGTACGTACATACACATCTCCTGCTCAACTCAAAAGACGGTGGCCTTCTGTCTGTCAGGAAGAAAGGAAGACGGTGGCCGTCTCCGCCGTGGCAAGGCACTAGTCGCGTCGATGATCTGCCGTAACAGCAGAGATTTTCCGTTTTTGACTAGCTAGTAAGGTGGATCATTCAACGAAGCCATCTTTATTCGATCCTCTGCGTCTCTATCTCGATATTGCTATCGTTTTGTTACGTGCGCACGTGCGTAAGGGCCCTGTTTGGAACGTGAGATAGAAAAGACACAAGGAAAAAAATTTAAAAATAAAAGAAATTTATATATATAAATTACAGGAATTAAAAACACATGAAAAACTCACAAAAGTTCATTAGAATGCAGAAAAGAAAAAATATTCAGTTAACAAACTTTTGTCAAGAATACCTCTCTCTAAGCAATTTTAACAAACATATCATGTTATTTGTTTATCTTACTAGTTTACATGGTAGATTAAAAGATGAACTAACCTTACACAGAGTAAATAACCAACTCGTGGGCCATTAAAACATGGAATCCATTTGCCAATGACACTTGATAACATACACTATTGGCTTTAGGTTAGTCTTATCTGCAGGAATATTAGGCAATCTTTAAATTATATTAATCCATGAAATCATAAAATACGACATAACAAATATTCTAATGAATATAACCATAGAAACATTTTCAACCAAGCTACACATGCTAGTACACTTAATCATCTGAATATTTCTAAACAGACTAGACATACTAGTATATCTCATTTTTAGCATTTCACCAGATAGTCTAGACATGTTAGTATCTAGGTCAAAGCCTAAGGCTATCACGAATAGAGAGAAGCATAGAACATACGTGGCGTTCGTTGGGAAGACAGCAACACCGCTTTTGTTGATAGCAGCACCACTGTTGTTGCAGCTGTCACTCGCCATGTAATCGTTCGCTTACTGTAGACGAAGTAGCCGTACACTACCGCACCTTGCTCCTCGCTTGGTGTAGAGGAAGTAGTCGTACTGCAGTACCACCTTGCTCCGCTCCAACAACGTGTAGTAGTCGAAGAAGTCAAGTCGAAGAACAGCGGACAGTCGCGCAGAGCGCTCCCCAAAAACCTTATTCGTCTTCTCCCAGTGTAGGATCTCAAAAGTGAGGGTTCCGGAGACCTGTCCACCCGAACACCCATGCACGCGGACGTCGGGATGGAGTAACCTTTGGAAGCAGCAGCAAAACAGTGGAGAAGAGGCTTGCACGAGAGAGAGGAGAGAGCAGTGCTCTGAGAGTGCCCATTCTCCTCTATTTGTGGGAGGCTTTATATAGGCATGGTTAGGGAAGCTCAAGTGCTTCAAATCCCTATCAGGAGAGGAAGCAAAATGGCACACATTTCAGTTCCTCATTAGGAGATGAAATGAACAGGCACTTTTAGTAACGCATCTGTTACAAAAATAATTCTCACCAAAGTTCAAAAAAGACCACACCTTCTAGCCACGTCATAGCTCGTGCTCGCGCCACTGGCCTGGACCAGCAAGCGAACAAGTGAACGCGCGCGTTGTGTAATTCCCTTCTAATGCCACAAGGAGAGAGAGTCATATTTCACTTTATAAACTGGTGAACCTTAAGTTAAACTTTCCATGTGTGACTAAAGGAAATACACCTCTTTATAAATGAATGTGTTTTGAGATTTTCTTGATTTAATTGTTTATTAATGGCCAGGCCCAATTAAATCTATCATTATCCTCTCGACCACAGGATAGTTATTTTTCTTTGAGAAGTAGGCTAGTTCTTATCTTGCCCGCCACAAGACCTGTTCCTCTATCTCAGCCATTTGATTCCTCGCTACATAATCCAAGCCCGGGTTGAGGCCAGGAGGTGCATACACCTGGCCGTCACCCCTAAAAATTCCATTACTTTGACCTCGTTGCCAGCTTGATGCCCCATCGAAGCTGCTTCTGCCTCTTCCTCAACAGCGGCCAAGCCCGAGTCTTCCTCTGGCGATGGATCCTCCCCTTCTCTGGTGGCATCTTGATTTGATGCGGCCATTGCTTACAAAGCGTTATTTTCCTTTCTTTTTTTGCGAGAGTGAGAAGGGTTCGATTGTATCCTTGATTACATGGCAGAGGTGCTGTTCGCACACGAACACGTCACCGTGTCGCCCCCGGCGTCGAGCGCGATACGCAGGACACATCGCCGGAGGAGCCTCGCTGGGAGCGCGATACGCAAGACATGCCGGCGAGGTCTCTTGAAGAGCCGAAACCCCACACGCCCGGGAGGGACCCCGTCAGGGAGTGCGGTGGCTATGGGCTACCCTAGGTCGACCTGATCACCTCTAGAGCCTCGAGTTTCGTTGCCGTGTAATACGAAGAACAACGAAGAACGAGAAGCATAAAACAAGGGCAAGAAGAAAATAGTAGATGAAAAAGATAATATATTGATTTGATCGATTGTGTGTTGTCCTCAATCGGCCGTCACCCTTCACATATTTATAGGGTGGTTGGCATTTCTGTAGGAGAGCAGGACTCCTAATCCTAACTGAGTACGTACATATGATTTTCCTTTCTTTCCATCCTTGCCTTCCAAGTCTTGTGCAGTACGCCTGATCTTCGAACTATAATAGGAAACCACCTTGTATACGAGATACTCTTCCATACAAATCGGGTAACTTTCCGAATCTATGATTAGCTTGATTACCGCGATCAACCGCTGCTCCTTGTTCTCCAAGTTGAGGTCTCTGGCACCGAAAAAGACTTTGAAGTAGACGACTCAGTGCATTAGCCCACCCGCGGCGCTGCGACCTGGTTCTGCTAGAAATGACTCGCCTTTTCTGCGAGCAACTCGACACAGTGGACAACCCGAGAGCGCTGCGAGCTACTCGGCGTGTTGGACAACTCGGAAGAACTGCGAGCTACTCAGTATTTTGATCAACTCGGGGATGCCGCAAGCGACTCGGCACACTGGATAACTTGGGGACGCTGCGATCGACTCGGGAATGCTGCGAGCCACTCAGCCTGAATCACCCGTCATGTCAGACCAGTCGAGAATACTATCAGCGATACGTGGAACAGGGTCCCCTAAACCGCTGGCAAAGGCCGAACTTAACGCCGCGTCACCAAGGACGTGGGAGTCAAGAGGAGGTGCTCGGGGTTCACCCCGAGCGCTGTACCCATTCGGCCATCAAGGGGAGCCCCGAGTCGTCCCTTAAGGATACTTCCCGAGCACCCAAGGCGACTTGGCTCCCACTCGGGACAGCGAGTGCCTCTCCCAGACAGTGGAATGACCTAGGTCATGTGCTCGGGAGTCTCCGAACACGGGAACCCCGAGCACCCCTCGTATGTCCTTCCCCAGTACACGTGGCCCGACAGGCGCATTTAATGCATGTCTGTGCAGGCACACCTACTCCAAGTCTGTTGCGAACAAGATGGTGGTGTCCTGGTGGATTTCCGTTCTCCCATGTGATAAGCCCCGTCAGCTTTTGGTCTTAACAAGGGATAGATCGAGCGGTCTGACACCTTTTTTACTTTTGAGTGGTCTGACACCAATTCTAACAATTATCGACAGGCCGACTCGGTCATGAGCAATTAAATTAACTCGGCCAAATTGTGCTATCAACATGTGCCTGAGTTAATGGCGCTCTCACTAGCAGCGTCCCAATTGATTTGCCTCGTTCCTTTGCACATGACGCAAAGAAAAAGGTCAGAGCCAACGTTTCCTTTTCCGTGATTTTCCAGTGAAATCGACAGCGAAGGAAAGTTTCCTGCACTTTTTCTACGTCAGGTTCGAAACGACACTACAGAGCCAATTCTTATAGCAAGTGAAATCATGTACTTTTCCTGTGAAAATCCTTCGAACCAAACGGGCCTAAATCGATTACGAACCAACTAACTAGCATGCAACGCAGCTCGATCATGGAAAGATGTGGCCAGGCCAGGCCACGTGTCTAGATACGATCTCGCCTATCGAGCTGGTTCAAGACTAGATTGGTTCAAATTCCATGAACGGTCGCTGTGATATGATTAACTTGATGCCATTTGATCGCGAGATCCAATTGTTGATTGGCTTATCAGGTGTCATCACTTCCTGGCATAGTCAACGTACGTAGATGTGCAGGGTGTAATTACCGTACGTACTTGCAAGTAACCGGGTGCATGTGTGTCATCAGGCTCCGTTTTTTGAAAAGGGAAAACTCCTATCGAATTATAGGACTACAAGTTTATTTAGAACTGGCTCATAGCGAAAATGCAGAGGAAGAAGATCATGGAAAAATGGCATATGTGATCTTTCTGACTTGGCCAATTATAAATCTAGACTCCCAGGCCGTATAAAGCCAAATCTGACCCACGATAGACCCGACAAACGAAACGTGCGGACTGTCGCGGTGCCAACCCTTGAAACCCAGCAATCGTGCCCACCACCCGCAACGGCCTAGCTGTCGCGCCTGGGGCCCGCCATAGCAGGCTTGTCGTGCCTAAGGCCCGTGACAGTGCCGCTCGCGGCCCGGCCGGCTCAATATTCATCACGCAGGGAATAAAAATTTGCTAAAGCTGGAAATTGAACTCAACACCTCATGCTTAAGCTTTTGTTCTCCGAACCAATTAGGCTAGTCAATTTTCTCTCCAAAATACCAAACAATGTACTAGTTATTTTTTAGGGGCTACATTTGGTTTTCCCATCACAGACAGGAGAGCGCGGGCAGCGGGCAGCCACCTGTCGCGGGTCCCGGGCGCGACAGGTGTGTTTCGCGGGTCCCGGGTGAGACAGGTGGGTTTTGTGGATCCCGGGCGCGACAAAGGACACGTGGCAGCTATCCGGACTGTCGTGACGATATTTTTGGCTTTAGATTTTTAAGGAGGCTAAAATTACATTTGACGTTGGATGGGAGGCTAAAAGCGGTATTTTTCCGAAGATCAGATGGAACTCGTCCATTTTAGTTTGAACAACATGCTTGCGCGGCCAATAAGAAAGTACGTTCAGAGGCCAGAGACTAGACCAAGTTTCATCACCTCTACCTCATTAATTGAGGAGCAGCCAAAGAAAAGCCACATCTATCATTAAAAAAAAAGTTCAAAACTCCCAAGTTCAAACCAAAGATTAATTAGTGGTTCTCTTTAATTTCGCCTTGATTTTTCTTACAGCTGATTGCCTATGTCTCACTGCCGACACTACATGTTTGGTTAGTTGCCACGCATTTCTATAAATTTATAAGATCTATGCTGATTGGCAATTGATAGGTCTGTAAGTGTGTACTTAACACAAAAGACAATCCCAAATCTCTACGCTTATCTTGAGCCCATAACTGAAGTCCCTATCTCATGCCCAAATAGGAATATACGACTAGTGACGTAGTTTATAGCTAGGCATGTGACGCATATGGTATTGTTTATCCTGCTCGATCGTGTGCTCTCGAGACCTCAAACCTGAACCATGCGTTCATCCATGGTTGAAACGTAGATGCGCGAGGAAGTTTCAACTCCTAAACTGCTGATTTTTTATATATCTCAGCAATTTTTCTAAGTTTTTAGATTAACATCGAATCATTCTCTTCTCCACCTCACTCTATATATATAACTTATGAACAAAAATTATACTAGTAAGATTTTTCTACAGTTGCACACTCTTAGAACTACAATTTTAGGTTTAACGATGTGCATTTTAAGTAACTGAGATTTACAGATTTTTGGACAACTTAGAGTAAGCAAAAGCGATTTAAAATTGCGGTTAACTCTTTTGATGCAGGTTACGACTGCAACAAGAATTGGAAGCCGTTAACTAGCAAGGAGGGGTGGGTGGGAGTTCCCAAACGCGATTTCGATTTCCCGCGTAGCAAAGATCGATCAAGTAACTGAGTGCAGTGTAGATCTTTTCTCCAACCCTGCGGTGTAGTCTATACTCTTGCACAACCTTTCGTAACCATTTCCAGCTTTTTAATCATTTCGGAAAACGGCAAGCAGAGAAAAAGAGGAGGCAAAACTGGAAAGAAGAATGGAAACCCTGTCAAACACCTCTGTTCATCCCGCTATAAATCCCCCCTTGCGAACCTCACAAGTCACAACACACAGGCACTGCTCTGTGCTCTCTTCGATCGGCTCCTCTCTCTCCGCAAGAAGGCAGCATGAGTACTACGTACACTCCTACACGACATGTAATTTTTACTACGCGTGATGCAATGAGTTGGTTTCGATTTGTTGTAACTGAATGTGTGATTCGTGTGTACGTGTGCGCGTAGGTTTCTGCCGGTGGCCACGACAATGGTGCCGACGACGGCCTGGTGGTGGATTTCAAGGGCAACCCGGTGGACAAGTTCCGCGTCGGAGGATGGCTGGGAGCCGGCCTCATCCTAGGTACATGCACACACTCACTCGTGACTCGTATACGTGCCATGGACCGATGTGCAGTACAGTGATCACCTACACCGTTGAAGTTGCAGTGATCGATGCGATGTTTTCCGCATGGTTACGTGGTTTTCGTCTCAGGCACAGAGCTGGCGGAGCGCGTCTGCGTGATGGGCATCTCGATGAACCTGGTGACGTACCTCACCGGCGACATGCACCTCTCCAACGCCAAGTCGGCAAACATCGTTACCAACTTCATGGGCACGCTCAACCTCCTCGCTCTCCTCGGCGGCTTCCTCGCCGATGCCAAGCTCGGCCGCTACCTCACCATCGTCATCTCTGCGACCGTCTCCGCCGTCGTACGTATAGCGCACGAACGTCGCCACTCACGCACTTTGATGTAAATCGATGCATGTATGTCTGTCTGACGTCGCGGTGCACCGTTTGACGGAAGTTTGGTTATTAGGGCGTGAGCCTGCTGGCGGCGAGCACGACGGTGCCGGGGATGCGGCCTCCGATGCGCCGCGGCGGCGGAGGGCGACGCCGGGCCCGGCGCCGGGTGCGCGGCGGCGAGCGGCGGGCAGCTGGCGATGCTGTATGCGGCGCTGTACACGATCGCGGCGGGCGCGGGGGCACTGAAGGCGAACGTGTCCGGGTTCGGGTCGGACCAGTTCGACGGGCGCGACCCGCGGGAGGAGCGGGCCATGATGTTCTTCTTCAACCGCTTCTACTTCTGCATCAGCCTCGGCTCGCTGTTCGCGGTCACCGTGCTGGTGTACGTGCAGGAAAACGTCGGCCGCGGCTGGGGGTACGGCGTGTCGGCCGCTGCGATGGCCGCCGCCGTGGCGGTGCTCGCGGCCGGCGCGCCGAGGTACCGGCACCGGAGGCCCCAGGGCAGCCCGCTCACGGTGATCGGCCGCGTGCTGTGGGCGGCGTGGAGGAACCGGAGGATGCCGTGCCCGGCGGATGCCAGCGAGCTCCGCGGCTTCCACAAGGCCAAGGTGCCACACACTGACAGGCTCAGGTAATTTTGAATACTACTACGTACTTCTTTGGGTTGTGTATTGTGTTAACGAAAATACTAGAAATCAGACGTCTCCCAATCTTTTGAAGTTTCAGAATACTTGTTGGGTTAATTCTGATTCCCGTGCAAGCTCCTTCGTACCTTAGCTTTGGAAATTTGGAGATGCGTATTGGTTTACTCCTGAAGTAAATGCCTCGTAGTCGTACCGTGGCAAGCATGAGTAGTTTTCAAGTACTACTAGCAAATCATCAGTCTCACAGAGACACGTACTACACTTGTGTGCATGAGACATGCTCTGCTCTTGGTTTCTATTGGACGAAATGCAGACAAAATGATCGATGCACGTAGCTGTTCATTAAAGCCGTCTAAAAATAGAATTATGCAAGCATTTTCCCTCTCGTGAGTGGCTAAAGGCAGCTGAAATTAATGGACAAGAGAAGCTAAAGACGACAAGTCGTGTTCTTGCCAATGCAACACGTAAAAATTGATAGGAAAACGAAACCAACATCAGATGTACCTAGTGGATCTTTTGCTAGAACTGCATTCGTGAACATAACGAACCTTAGTGGCACGGCGTTTGTCCAAAGCCAAAACTAGCTAACCCACTTATTACCCCCGACCAAATCACATGAGATGATGGTTAGTAACTTTTAGTAGTGTACTATCAGAGTTTGGATGATGGGCTGATGGCGTCCTAAAGTCAGAATGACACTGCACAAACACATCAAAGCCCATGCAGAATTGTTGCTTGCAGCTAAGCACGTTGAATTGGACACCGAAGGACCTAGGCCGATATGCCATGCAAATCACACGCAAAACAACGGCGCCACTAGTGCATGTCTGGAGTTTGGGGGCAAATCTTCGAGGCATTTTGGGAGCACTACAAACTATTCTGCGGCAGACTGATACTTGCTGAAATGGTACGGTGCACACTGCATGTCGCCAGTCCTTGCAGTTGTAGAGAAAGAAAACCATCGAATTGCTTTGCGAACGATCAGGATCAACATACTATATATCCAAGGGGATCAAAGTTGATAGTGATAAATTGTGAATCGTAACACGTGTTGTACCATGGACGATGGATCCTAGCTTGAGCTTTAACCCTTTTTTGTCTGCACAGGTGTCTGGACAAAGCAGCCATCGCGGAGGCCGACCTGGCGGCGACGACGCCACCGGAGCAGCGCGCCGCGGTGGGGTTGACGGTGACGGAGGTGGAGGAGGTGAAGATGGTGGTGAAGCTGCTCCCCGTCTGGTACACGTGCATCCTCTTCTGGACGATCTATTCCCAGATGACCACCTTCTCCATCCAGCAGGCCTCACATGGACCGCCACGTCGGCGGCCGGCGCGGCTTCGTCGTCCCGGCGGGGTCCCTTTCCGTGTTCCTCTTCCTCTCCATCCTCCTCTTCACCTCCCTCAACGAGCGCCTCCTGGTCCCGCTCGCGGGCCGCCGATCACCGGGGGCCAGCAGGGGCTGTCCTCCCTCCAGCGCGTGGCCGCGGGGCTCGTCCTCGCCACGCTCGCCATGGCCGTCTCCGCGCTCGTCGAGAAGAAGCGCAGGGACGCATCGAACGGTGGCGTCACCGTCACCGCGTTCTGGCTGGTCCCGTAGTTCTTCCTGGTGGGCGCCGGCGAGGCGTTCGCGTACGTGGGGCAGCTGGAGTTCTTCATCCGGGAGGCCCCCGAGCGGATGAAGTCCATGAGCACGGGACTGTTCCTGGCCACGCTCGCCAAGGGATTCTTCCTCAGCAGCCTCCTCGTGATCGCCGTCGACGCCGCCACGCGGGGCACGTGGATACGGGGCCACCTGGATGACGGGAGGCTGGACCTCTTCTACTGGATGCTCGCAGTGCTCGGGGTGGCCAACTTCGTGACGTTCCTGCTGTTCGCGAGCCGGCACGAGTACAGGCGCACGGGGGCCGCTGCCGCTGTGGCTACCGTGGAGCTGCGAGAGGCGGCGCAGCGAACGGATGAGGACGTGGAGGCCGTGACCGTGAAAGGGATGGACGTATAGGCTGGAAGATAGGATGTGCTTGCGTGCTATTGCTGTGTGCAATTTGTCATGGCAACTTTTGGGACTACCCGCGGTGGGTTTATCTTCACCAGGAGGGATATGTTCCCCCTTAATCACTTAAACTGTATTTTATCTTTTTGACTTATCTTATGCTATAAATAGAGGGGACAATAATTTTACTATACACACTTTAATTGATCTATTAATAAATAAAAGAAGCTCCCCCTATACCCCGTGTTCATTTATTTTTACTATGCTCGTGTTTGTCGTGTTCGCCTTCTTCTCCGACTACGTTTACATCCTGTCTTACATCCTCTGGACCGGATTCACTAGTAAAGGTTGTAGGACACAATTTACTACTTAGTAGCATTGGGCACGAGGGGAGGGGGTTGGATTTGAATCTTGCAACTCTATAGAGAATCTGGATTGCTAGCATGGACATTGGTGAAGTGATGACTAGGAACTATGAGATGGCGCGCTTTGTGACGGCTGGTGCTGCCGTGGTGTCTGAATATCAGAATATGACGTGAGCAACCTTGTTCAAAGCGTCTGAGATGGGTCTGTATATAATTCTAGCTAGATTCATCTAACTTCCAATTGGGCCAAGGTTTGTTTGGAACGAGGTTGTTGCTTCAGCTATCATTAGGTAGCCCAGTCGACCATTTTGGATAGCAAAAGATCTGTTTTCCCAAGTATACAAACATATAACCTAACCGGGGCTATCCGCCTATGTTATATAATTAACAAACGAAGATTCAACATAATACAGCCCATCTTGCCTACTTACCTTTTTGTAAAGAGCAACAATCTACACGCTCCTGTCAAGATAATAAAGTAATATACTCATGCTTCCCTAAAACAGAGATAATCTACTGACGTTTATTGCACTCGATCTATGCATCAGTCTTTCCTCAAAATGTTACCCTCCCTGGAAACTGGGACTCAACTTCTCATGGCATCAAACATTTGGCACTGCATGCATAACCTGGAGAACGGAGTCACATACCTTGCCGGCAAGGAAACAAGTTAAAAGAAGACAAAAAATTTAGCTTACCTCTTTCTCTCGTGTCACTCCCCAGGGATGGCATCATGGGTGCCCCAAACCCTAGGATCCATGCGTCGTCTCCCTAGCTCCCCTCATCGCTACCGACGGTGGTTGCCAACGGCGGCGGCGAGGGCGGCCCCCGAAGGAGGTGGTGCTGCTTTGGTGCTGTTGTTGGCAGTGGGATGAAAGGTGGCACAGTCCGCGGCTAGTGTTGGCGTGCGTCTTGTTCTCGAGCGGCCGATAGCAGGACGACATAGTGGTCCTTCTCCCTAGCTCGGCTTCGGCCCTCTTGGGAGGTGAGTGCCTTAGCTTGGCCGAATCTAGAGCGGCTCCTCCCAAATTTGGCCTTTGGTGGCGCTCGGTGGGGGGTTGGTGGCGGTAGCGTTCCTAGCAGCTTGGCTTGCTCCTCACCGTTCTCGTTGACTCGGCCCTTGGCTCTCATTGGCGTGGCGCTCCCATGGGCTGGCTCACTCGAGCACGACGGCTGACGGATCTGACCGGGCCGTTGTGGGCGGCGGTGCCCCCCGTCAAGTAGATCTGGAGCTCCAGCTTCAATCGGGTGGCATGGTCCGCTAACCAGGGTGCTCATGGCTGGCAGGGGGTAGCTATGCCAATGGGCAGGGTGCGTGACACGTAGGTCGGCGACGGCTCTAGCGAGCTATGGTTGCTTTGCTTTGGTGCTGTAGAGTGGCCAGGCCCGTGGCGACATTGCGGTAGGCTACTGGTTTGTTGTGTTGATGTGGGAGGAGGAGGATTGCAACACCAGGTGAAAATCCTTTTCCAGCCTTGGCGTTGTCGTGGTGTTGCGTCGTTTACCTCCTCGAAGGCGTCATGGTGTTGCGCTCCTCCTTCTTCGTGGGCTCTAGGGGGAAACCCTAGATCCGAGTCTTCCTATATCAGACAATGACAGCGTGTCTACGTTGTTTCCCTCCTTAGAGGTACCGTCTTGGAGCTGGCTACAACCGAGGGACCAGTGGTTGGTGGCTTGGTTGTGTGGGTGTCAGGGCAGCTGTCTCGGATCCTTTGACATGCAATTTGTGCGGCAACAACGATGGAGGCGAGCAGAATTAGGTCACAGCATGCCTTTCATTGTCGGCTGTCTGGCGTGTCAGTTGGGGTCCTCTGCTCACCGTTTTTGCTGGTCCGCAGTGAAGTCGGAGCTGTAGTATCATGGGGTCAACATGGCGGTAACGATGACTCGTGGATAGTGGATTCAGTGGGTGGTGCCCTTTAGCTGCTGCGATGGACTTTGTCGGTGCTAGGCTCGAACTTTCTCCTGCGAGACTCATCATGGAAATCAGAACTGCTTTGTCCTCGACGCGTTAACTGACTTTTTTTTGCGGGATTGGCGTGGGCTTGGTGTGACCGTTGCTAATCGGTGTGTTGGTAGCTGTTTGTGGTGATGTCGGAGTCACTAGTTCGAGAGTGATGGGTGATAGCGATGACGCTTGTGAGTAGTCTCGACGGACGGATCTTCTGCGCAGTTTCTTTTTAGCCTGTATTGGTGCAGGTCGACTGGTGGTGCTCTGTCTTTGGATGAGTTATAATTTTGGTTTTTATTTTATTTTATTTTAATTAATTGAATAACTCTTTTCAACTAAATTAGTAGATCGAAATAATTTTTAAAAGTAAATTAAAAGAAGACGAGGAGTGCCTTAGATGAAACGTACAAGTGTACGTGCATGTTCGTGTTTGAATGGAAAAGTTTGGGCGCGCTAATCTTTCAAACATAAACTCGATGGGAGAATCTTACCCCGCAATGTCTTAAAATGATACGCTCTTGGCCCTGACGGTTTCCCGGCACGCTTCTTCCAACGTAATTGGTCCATATTAAAGCAGCAGATAGTCCAATGTGTGTCTCAGTTCTTTGCTGATGGTTGTATGCCTGAGGGGGTTAACGATGCTACGATCGTTATGATACCAAAGAAAACTGTCCCTGAAGATGTCAAAGATTTTCGACCGATTAATCTTTGCACTATCATCTATAAAATTGTATCGAAGTGCCTTGTCAACAGACTACGGCCCCCGCTGGATGACCTAATTTCCCCTACACAAAGTGCCTTCATTCCTGGACGGATGATAACGGATAACGCACTCATCGCTTTTGAATGCTTCCATGCTATCCAATGCTGTGATAGGGAAAGCAAGAATTTATGTGCTCTCAAATTGGATCTATCCAAAGCATATGATCGTGTGGATTGGGGTTTTCTTGAGCCCGTCCTGGAGAAGATGGGCTTTCAACGCCAGTGGATCAGTTGGATTCTGGCTTGGGTCACCACTGTCCGTTACAGGGTTCGCTTCAATGGAGTACTGTCTCCTCCGTTTTGCCCCTCACGGGGATTACGACAAGGTGATCCCTTATCTCCGTACTTGTTCCTGTTTGTGGCTGATGGCCTTGGCCGTATTCTCCAGCATTTTTTAGCTATGAATCAGATTACACCAATGAGGATTTGCAGAAGAGCTCCGGGGATATCTCATCTCTTGTTTGCGGATGATAGTCTATTGTTCCTGAAGGCTAATCTTGACCAAGCTTTAGCAGTTAAACAAGCCCTAACTATCTTCGAACAGAGCACATGCCAGTTAATAAATCCGAGCAAATGTTCAATCTTATTCAGTCCGTTCTGTGAAGTGGCAGCTCGGCAAGCTGTCATGTCAGCGCTCCAGATTACTAGCTCAACATTTGAAGAAAAATACTTGGGCCTCCCTACTCCCTCAGGACGTATGAAAGCCCAACAATTTCAACCACTCTCAGAATGCTTCGCAAAATATCTAACTTCCTGGTCTGAGAAATATTTATCTGCGGGGGGCAAAGAAGTACTCGTCAAAAGCGTTGCTCAAGCGATTCCAACTTATCAGATGGGTATTTTTAAAATGTCAACTCACTTTTGTGAAGAGTACTCTCGGATGATCCGGAATTCTTGGTGGGGAGAGGAAACGGGACATCGCAAAGTCCACTGGATGGCTTGGGACATCGCTGGGTGGTCTTGGCTTTCAGAATATGCAAGCGTTTAATCAAGCTTTGCTTGCTAGGCAGGCGTGGAGATTAATACAAATGTCGGAGAAGTTATGTGCTCGTCTGCTCAAGGCAAAATATTTTCCCAATGGTGACATTACGGACACAACTTTTCCTGCAAATTCTTCTCCGGCTTGGAAGGGAATTGAACATGGTTTAGACCTTCTGAAGTGTGGTCTTGTTTGGAGAGTATGGAATGGAAGGAAAATAGGTATATGGCGTGATCGCTGGATTCCGCGGACTCTTACTGCTATTGTACCGGCACGCAAAGCCTTTAACCGTATGCGCTGGGTGTCTAACCTCATGAAGTCGGGTTCAAGGGAATGGGATGTCCCTTTACTCAATCAGCTTTTTCATGCGTATGATGTGGAAGAAATTCTGAAGCTGCGACTTCCTTCTGGTCCTGGTGAGGATTTCCTAGCGTGGCAACTGGAAACAACTGGAATTTTCTCAGTTAAAAGTGCTTACCGGTTGGCCTGGGACGAGCTGTTCCTTACTCACCAATCTGGAGCATCCAGTACGCGTAATGGTGATCGTCAGCTCTGGAACAGTTTCTGGAAGATTAAAGTTATGCCAAAGATCAAAAAAATTTACTTGGAGGGTAATACACGACAGCTTGCCAATGAAGGACAACAAATGGCGACGCAAGCTGGTGAGTTCCCAAACCTGTGATATATGCGGTTCAGCTAATGAAGACAGTCACCATGCTATTATTTGTTGCCCCAAAGCACGCGCCTTAAGGGAGGTGAAAGGACCGAAGGTGCCGACTAGAGGGGGGTGAATAGGAGGCTAACAAAAATTACTTCTTTTAACTTGATTGAACAGGTTAAGCCTTAACCAGGAACCAGTGTTAGCTAGCTGTGTGACAGGTGAGTGACACAGGCAACAGATGATGTGTAAATTAGCATGCAGCTATCACACAGGTGCCTAACACAGGTGTTCTAAGGACTTAGTAAATGATGAGCAATCAATGTGCCTGTGTAACAGGTAACTGACTCAGGTGTGAGATAAGATATATAGCAACTGAGACACAGCTAATGAAACACAGGTATAAAGGAGATCTATAACAGATGAACAGAATAAGTCTAAGATCTCACAAGCAAGCAAGCAACAGGAAGTTAAAGGCAATCCAGAAAAATACTCAAAGAGACAAAGTGTTTTTCACCGAAGTTCCCAGCTCTTCACAGAGTGGTACGTCTCCGTTGGAGAGACTACTCCGAAGAGATCGTCAGCACCGAATCGTGCTTGTTCTCCGAGTACCTGACGTTCAGGCCTCTTCCTTTGCTTGAGGAAGTCTTTTTTACTTGCAGCAGGTAGACTTCAATTCACCTTCACAACCGTCTGGTTCAGCCCACACAAGCTTGGGTGATACCAGCGACTCCTACGCCCGTCTAGGAGTAGACACTCCAAGAGTAATAGATTCAGCAGCAACAACTCTTGGAGGAACCAATGCTCTTTGCTCAAGAACTCTAACTCTCCCGAACTGACACTTAGGAAACTTTGGCTTTTGTTCGGTGGGAAGAGGCTTTGCAACGGTTGAATATGATTCACTAGATTGGCAAAGGTTGAGGTCGAAGACCTCCCCTGGTCCCCTATTTATAGGGTTCACAGGAACTTGACCGTTACACCGTTGCCACGTAGGATAAGTGAGCCACCGGTGACAGGCACCGGTGACATAGCCAATCACTCCGCCCAACTGTAACCGGCTCAAGCAGACTGATACCTGTGTCACCGGAGGCACACACAGGTAAACCCTAAACTGACATAGCAGCACTACTCAGTCCGGTCTTGGCACATGACATGCCCTCAGCGCACAACACTCTCTGAAACCTAATAAGGAGAGAACCTCCAACAGCCCTCCGACTCAGCAGACAAGCCATCGCAGCGCAGGTTCCTTAGCGTTTACAAGCTCTCCCCTGGTACAGAGATGTATCTGAGTCACAGAGCGCTAGACCACCTGTGACACAGCTGTGTCACACCGGTGACTCTAACGCCTAGGGTTTTCTACTGCTAGCACTGCAGAGTGCAGGCACAAAACCAGTTTCACACTTGTGCAAAACTGTTGACACAGGGCCACTAACCTCAAAGCATTAGTGCCACTGTCCAACATCCTGAGCATTGAGCAATTAGAACCTCCACAGATCATTACTGCATCATCCCTCTTGATAGTACGGGTTTTTCCTATGGACTCAAAGAAACTAACGAATCTAGGCTTTACTTGCCCACCAACTGCAGTCACGGCCCTTGACGCATCAAGCCACCATCACCTTGCTTGCAACTCCTTGCACAGCACCGGCTTCTTCACAGCTGTGGCACAGCTGCCTAGCACATCCATTCCTTAGTCCTGGAAACCACCATTGTACCTTTTTGGTGGTCATCCTTTCCCTGATGACCCTTCTTCCTAGAACCTACTAACCTGCCTACACTCAATGTAAATATTAGATTTCAGTTTGAGTTGCCATTAACCATCAAAACCAACTTGGGGCCTAGATGCTCTTTCAGGAGGAAATGAGGAACTATTGGTCTTTACCAGAAGAAGCGTCGTTGAAATTCACTGGACAGGATTGGCTCTTAATTCTTTTGGATAGGTTACCCGACAATATGAAATCTTGTTGCTGGTTCTCTGGAGGGCATGGTTTCTTCGCAACGATGCTATTCATGAGAAAGGAAATGCATCAATATCTCAATCCGTTCAGTTTCTGGTGTCCCTGTCAAACGCAGCTGCTCCTGTACAGGATGGTCTGATTGATGCAAAAGGTAAAAATCATGCATGAAGAACGTTGGACATGCCAAATACTCAGCTTAGCTTTGGGACAAGCAAAGGGAGCTAGCTTCCGCCACCTGAAGGGAGGGCGAAAATCAATGTCGATGCTGCTTTTTCGGAAGGCACTGGTAACGCAAGTGTTGGGGTCATTGCTCGGGATTGCCGTGGCCTGGTCCTCTTATCGTCGTGCCGAACTTTTGGTCCCTGCTCT
Organism: Stipa capillata; assembly: GCA_019208055.1. Lineage (NCBI taxonomy): Eukaryota > Viridiplantae > Streptophyta > Magnoliopsida > Poales > Poaceae > Stipa > Stipa capillata. The sequence goes on from JAGXJF010001797.1 coordinate 49,041, forward strand.
GATGCTACAGAGGCAGAAGCTCTCGCTCTGCTTGAGGGCTGTCGGTTGGCTGTTGAATGGATTCATATGCCGATATCCTTTGAATCTGATTGTTCCCTAGTGATCTCCGGAGTTAATTCGGTGGTGCTGAATCAGTCCAAATGGGCGCTGATTTTCCAGGGAATTGCTGTGGTCCTTGTCACAATTCAAGAGGCTACGTTGAGTCATGTAACGAGAGATTGTAATAAAGTTGCGCATGAGTTAGCTCATATGGCTCAGAAGTCAGGAACTTGTGCGGTCTGGCGGCTTCATGACCCCACCTAACATTTCTGAGTCCCTTGCAGCCGATTATGTAACTCTTGATGTTTAATCAATGAAATCCCTCTTACTCCAAAAAAAAAGATACGCATGTGTTAGTACTTTGTAGAGAAGGCAGGCAGGCAGCCACGCTGTTAAAGGTGACGGACCCTGATGGTAGGTAGCATTAGCAGGGGCAACGCTGACAATTATTTTCTTTTAAGCAGGGGCGACGCTGATGGAGTGATGGTGCCACCCACCCAACACGAACAAAGCTATACGGGTGGGCCTCAGCGCCACACACGGGGTACACGACGCGCGGGTGCGACAATTTCTTCACGTGGCGGTGGAACGTGGAAACCCCGGCCTGGATCATCGCGATGGGACTGAGAGGCGTGGAGGATAGCGACGCGGCCAACACTTGCGGGGTTGATTGAGATCACCGGATCAAAAAGGGGGCATGCTCGCCCGAAGGCAAAAGCAACCGCACTACAGCAGCCACTGCCGCACCACTACTCCGCCACTCTTCACCACCAGTCCACCACCACCTCGCGGAAGGAGCCATGGCTGCGCCGCCTGCGATTCCCCGCCGCGGCCTCTTCATCGCTGGCGGGTGGCGGGAGCCGACCCTGGGCGGCCGCATCCCCGTCATCAACCCGGCCACCGAGGACACCATCGGTTCGTCTCGCCGTCCCGTCCCCCCGAATGTTTTGGATGTGCCCGCGGCTACTAGTACCGTACTGACTTCAGCTTTTGGTTTTGTTGTGGGGGTTGATGATCGGTGAAGGTGACATCCCGGCGGCCACGGCAGAGGACGTCGAGCTCGCCGTCGCGGCGGCGGGGGACGCGTTCTCGCGGGACGGTGGGAGCGGCTGGTCGCGCGCTACCGGGGTGGATCGGGCCAAGTATCTGAACGCGATCGCCGCTAAGGTGCCTACCTTTTATGTTCTATGAATCTGAGGCCTGCTTAATCTCTTCGAAGTTTTATGTATACATGTTCTCAAAAAGTTTAGATGTATACATGGAGTTGCCGAGCTATCATACTCTAATCACTGTGTGAATGAAGTTGGTTTCGGGAGCTTATGGAAAGAATGCCCTTTATGCTGCACATCTCTTCTACAAAAGTTTGATAAACTTATCTATCTACAGAGTATTTTATAATAGGAGCTCTACAACTGCCAAGGGAAAAAAGGGAGATATGAAATATGCTAGAAACATCACTAATAAGAAAAACATCTGATCGTTCATTTGTTGAGTCCTTTATAAAGGCTTAAATTTGATAGTTGGCTTATAGATAACTTACAAGTATTCCGAAACGAAAATATATTAGCACTATGCTTAATTCAAAGGTGGAGGGTGCAAACCTGGTAGATGGGTCAACCTTCTAATCCTCTCTTTAACTTGGTGGGGAGATATCTCATTATGCTAATTGAATATGAAATGCCAACATCAATTTTTGTTTTCAAAATATGAATTTCAAATTCAGCAGCCAATCGTGATATTCAAGGATGGTACCTTCCTTTTCTCGAGAAACACTGAATCCTGCTATGATTTAAACTGTACACATTATATAATACTACAGTCTACGCAATTGCGCTGCCCAGTCGGCTAGTGGCTGAAAATTATCAGATTTTTGTTGCTTTTTAATTTTAAATCATGTGAACTGATTTTACATCTGTTGCAAGTACGTGAGGAGATAGTCACAGTCTCATAGCAACATATCATATACAATAGAAAATTGAACTTAATTTTGGCATGTTAGTCTCATGTAGTTATACTCCACTACAAAAAATTTAGCGCTCAGGAATGGCAAGTTGGCAACAGCATAGGTTCATTCATTGCAGAACATGGCGTTGCTGTTTTAAGGAAACCGATTTTTCAAATGGTGGACTGCACAATTTAAAAGATGAATGCAATCTACCTATAGATCTTGGCATTCGACATCAATTTCATATGTACATATAGCATGTGTGTGGTTTACTAAGTTCGTGCTCTTTTGCTGCATTTTAAATGGAAGACTTGAAACTGAAGTTTTTTTAGTATGAGAGAATTCCCTATTGTCAATGCTGTCCGTCTGTTCATTAATATGCTTGTTATAACTGGCACTAAATTTCTTGAAATGTTGGATGTTGGGTGCAGATTAAAGATAAGATATCTTATCTGGCATTGCTGGAGACACTTGATTCTGGGAAGCCCAAAGATGAAGCAGCTGCGGACATGGTATTTTTGATTATTCACAATATGATGTTTAGTGTGTGTGAAGATGCTCCATGTTTTATCAATGCTTTTCCATCTTATATTAGGAGGATGTCGCTGCTTGCTTTGAGTACTATGCTGGTCTGGCAGAAGCTTTAGACGGGAAACAACATGCACCAATCTCTCTACCCATGGAAAATTTCAAGTCCTATGTTCTCAAAGAACCCATCGGGGTTGTTGGACTGATCACTCCCTGGTATAACATTTCCAACCATTTCATTTTATTTGGCTTTCGATCCATGACTATATGTGGATGTCATAGCATTTTGTTGTTGATATATTGACTCGTCCCTTTTTCTTAAGACTTTCTTAAGCTGTTGTTCTTAAGATTTTAAGAGTGATGTAGTTCATGCTAGAAATGATTTTTTTCGATCCTCCATGGTATTGTTGGTTCATGTTTGATGAATAAGAAGTGGAAATTCTAAAATCCTAGCAGAGAAAAGGCTATTGAGTCTTATATGAGTGCATCCTGAATAATTGGTCATGTTATCATTTTATATTTTTGATGGAAAAAATTGTTCATATTATTAACAATCCAATAAATATCATTTTGCATTGGTTGCCTTTTGTATTTGATAATTCAATGTCTTTGAAGTTAGTAGCTGCTACCACTTGTAGATAAGAATCACCCCCTTTTCTTCTATGAGCAAAGTACAAGCTGCTCAGTCAGATATGCATTTTGTTCGCAAGGCCCTTCAGGCTATATATTGACCAAATAGTCATTATGTTCATTAGCAATTGTTGAACCCTCTATTTCAACAGTGCATATAACAGAATAGTTGATGAATAATAAAAAGCTAATCATTCTAATGATTTTGCTTTCTCCTTGTGTAAATGAAGGAACTATCCTCTGTTGATGGCTACTTGGAAGGTTGCACCTGCCCTGGCTGCTGGGTGTACAGCTGTATTAAAGCCATCTGAGTTGGCTTCTCTGTAAGGCTCGATGCCTTTAAGTCTGTTACATGATTATTATATCTCATGACTGAACTTTGTTCAAAAACAGAACTTGTTTAGAGCTCGGAGCAATATGTGAAGAAATAGGACTACCTTCAGGAGTCTTGAACATAATAACTGGTCTGGGCCCTGAAGCGGGTGCTCCATTAGCTTCACATCCCCGTGTGGATAAGGTCAGACTTCTTCTTTAAATGTGTATATTCATATGCTGATGGACACAGTGACATAGTATCACATAGTCCTATATGATTATCCTTATTCTCAAGATTTTAAAGTTATGTTTGGATCCTTTCTTTAGATTGCTTTTACTGGAAGTACCGAAACCGGTAAGAGGCTAATGACCGCTGCTGCCCAAATGGTTAAGGTGTGTTCTCTATATTGGTCAGTTGCCATAACTTGTGACCTTGTATGCTTCTCTGAAGCAAGTAAGTCCGTAAATTATGCATCGATGTTCACATTATTCTGATTCTGTTGTGCATTATCTTCTTCAACAGCCTGTTTCATTAGAGCTTGGTGGCAAAAGTCCTCTTATTATCTTTGATGATGTTGCTGACATTGACAAAGGTATCTTCCTCCCTCCAATGTCACACTATGCTCCTAATCCATTTATTTCCACTTTAACTCATAGCCTACAATTCTCTGGGTTATGAAAGAAACAAATGCCGATTCTACATATTTTATGGATAAGTGGTGTTAGCTAATTGTGGATTGTGCTAAAATCTTGCTGAATTTAAAACAGCTGTTGAATGGGCCATGTTTGGCTGTTTTGCGAACGCTGGTCAAGTTTGCAGTGCAACTTCTCGTCTAATTCTCCATGTACGTATGCCCTCCTGGCTGTTTTGGACATCAAGTTATTTTCTAGTACATGACATGAAGATTCACACTTCCACAGGAGAAAATCGCAAAACAATTTTTAGATAGACTAGTTGCATGGGCAAAGAGTATAAAAATCTCAGATCCACTGGAAGAAGGTTGCAGGCTGGGGTCAGTTATCAGTGAAGGGCAGGTAATTCAAACGGAGCTTATTGCACTTTGGACATTTGGTTGCAAATATGTACACTTCTATAAACCTGTGAACACTTTGGTGTAGAAATTAAATTCAACTCAATTGTTGTTCAAGACAACAGTGCTGATCAGCAATGGTTTGCGAACCATCTAGCTTGTTTTATCCAGTTATGCTTTTGCAACCACCTTAGAGATGTCTCATTAACTGAAGGCTGCACCACTATGTAACTCAGTAGTCAGCAATTCTTATTTTGACAACTGAATAACCTTTTCTTATTTCAGTATGAAAAGATTAAGAAGTTCATCTCAACAGCAAGAAGTGAAGGTGCCACAATTTTGTATGGGGGTGTCCGACCAAAGGTAAGCATTGATCGTTACATTGCATGTTCTTGTCCCTTGGCTATTCATCCAAGCTACATTTGTGAATTGGCAGCATCTCAGAAGAGGGTTCTTTATTGAACCTACAATTGTAACAGATGTTAGCACGTCAATGCAAATTTGGCGAGAGGAAGTCTTTGGGCCAGTCATCTGTGTTAAAGAATTCAGGACAGAGAGTGAAGCTGTAGAGCTTGCAAATGATACTCAGTGAGTTGCCTGATCTTACTAGCGTGGAAAAACTTTTTATGCTTACAGTATTCACTCTTCCTACCATTTCGTTTTCAGCTATGGCTTGGGTGGTGCTGTGATTTCTGATGATGCAGAGAGGTGTGAGCGCATTGCCAAGGTGCAGTTGAACTGTGACATGCCCATTAATTTTAAACTTCCAATAAAACTGAAGTATTCAGTGCCCTAATACATGCACAATCCCGCATCTGCAGCTTATCCACTCGGGTATTGTTTGGATAAATTGCTCGCAACCAACTTTAGTTCAAGCTCCATGGGGAGGGAAGAAGCGGAGCGGTTTTGGTCGGGAGCTAGGAGAATGGTGAGTCTACTTCCCGTTCTAAAATATTAACTGTGAACATGTCATTAGTGATACACCACGAGTGCTAGATTTCACAAACTGTAGCTATACTGCGCAAGCAGTGCATCTGCAATCTATATCCTCTGTGGTTTCTTGTTGTTGTTGAAATTAGTATCCTCTGAATTGTAGTTGTTGTTGCTTTTAGGGGCCTCGACAACTACTTGAGCGTGAAGCAAGTGACCAAGTACTGCTCAGATGAACAATACGGATGGTACCAGCCTCCATGTAAGCTGTAAATGACTAAGATGAGCCATTCATGTCAAGAGAATGAAGCGCACACATCCTGAAGACGAGATCAATTCTGATCCTGTGCACGGACAGAATCTTCTGTACAGTGCTCTCGCATAAGCCATTATATGGCAAACCTGCTTATGAGAGTGTGTCATTAAGCCTGTGGCAGATGCATTTGCCAAAAATAATAAAGCGAAAACGACATTATATTCTGATACTTTGAGTCCATCTGCTTACGATTCTGTTTTTGAGGAGAGTCCATCTGCATATGTGGTGCGTTTCTGAGCCAAGCTGGCTGCTGCGTGAATCATTTGCGAAGGCACTGGTGCCTACATAAACTCCGGGACATACCACGTAAAAATGAGCACTTTTATGTAAATTTCGTGAAAAAAAAGTCTATAATTTTCAGAAAAATTAGAAAAACTTTATTGCTAAGGGTATGTTGCACCGATACAAAATTCCAATTTCAAATCGAGAGTACTCCGTTAGATAAAAAAAAACAAAAATAGACAAATATACTTGATGAATGGTGCAAAAAACTAATTGACACGGTTACATGACTGATTTTGTCTTTATAAATCTCGCAAAGCAGATTTAATTTGAAGAAATTGCTCACTGGCGCACAACATAACTTTAAATATTAGCTAAAAATATTTGATATCTTTTGAAAGCTTGTACTTGTGTTCATCGCATTTTTCAGATTTGCAAAAGGTGTCCATTCATCCGCATAGGATTTGCCCTATTTGCCCCCGTAAACTCAAACTGGGCAACCTGTTTGAACAAGCAAACGGCAAATCAATGCCGCCTTTTCGTCCTTCTCTGCGAGCCCCGAACCCTCTCGCCCTCCTCTACCGCTTCCTCGCCTCGCCCGCCCCCTCGGCTCCGCCGCTCCCCGCGCTGCTCCGCCTCCATGCCCTCGCCACCACCTCGGGCCTCTCCTCCCGCCCCGACTTCGCCGCCAAGCTCGTCTCCGCCTACTCCTCCTCCGGCCGCCCCGGCCTGGCGGCCCTGGCCTTCTCCGCTTCCCCCTGCCCCGATACCTTCCTCTGGAACTCCCTTCTCCGCTCCCACCACTGCGCCTCCGACTTCGCCTCCACGCTATCTGCTCACCGCCGCATGCGCGCCTCTGGCGCGCGGCCCTCCCGGTTCACCGCGCCCCTCGCCGCCTCCGCGGCCGCAGAGCTCGGCGCTCTCCCCGTCGGCGCCTCCATGCACGCCTACTCCATCAGGTTTGGCCTTCTGGAAGGCGATGGTTCCATCGCGGTCGCGTCGTCGTTTGTGTACATGTATGCCAGGTGCGGCAGCGTTGGGGACGCTGTGAAGGTGTTCGACGAAATGGCCGAGAGGGACGTGGTCGCGTGGACCGCTGTGGTCTCTGGGTGCGTCCGGAACGGGGAATGCGGGGAGGGGATGAAATACTTGGTGCAGATGGTTAGGCTTACAGGTGATGGTGGGGCGAGGCCAAACTCACGGACGCTGGAGAGTGGGTTGGAGGCGTGCGGAGTGCTAGGTGAGCTGTCTGCTGGGAGATGCTTGCACGGGTATGCGGTGAAGGATGGTGTCGGAGATTGCCCATTGGTGGTTTCCTCGCTTTTCTCAATGTACTCAAAGTGTGATAACACTGAGGATGCATGCATTTTATTCCCAGAGTTGCCAGAGAAAGACGTGGTTTCCTGGACCAGCTTCATTGGAGCCTATTGTAGGCGAGGGCTTGCTGGGGAGGCCATGGAGTTGTTCAAGGAGATGGAGGAATCGGGTCTGCAACCAGATGAGGTTCTTGTTAGTTGTGTACTTTCAGGGTTGGGGAACAGTGCTAATGTGCGTAGAGGGAAGGCATTTCATGCAGTTCTAATGAGAAGAAGCTTTGGAGATAGTGTGGTGATTGCCAATGCTTTGATCTCAATGTACGGGAAATTTGAATTGGTGGATATTGCAGCCACAGTTTTTGGAATGTTGCATCAACGAGATGTGAAATCATGGAGTTTGATGGTTGTAGGATACTGCAAAGCTGGACTTGATGTCAAATGCTTGGAGTTGTACCGAGAAATGCAGTTCAGTGATGAGGATGTGTTTTTGTGTGACACCAACAGCTTGGTTTCCACAATCTCATCTTGTTCACGGCTAGGAAAACTACGACTAGGTCAATCAGCTCACTGTTATTCAATCAAGCGCTTGCTTGATGAAAATTCATCAGTTGCAAATGCGTTAATTGGCATGTATGGAAGGTGTGGGAAATTGGATCTTGCATGCAAAATATTTGGTGTGGCCAAATTGAGGAGAGATGTTGTCACATGGAATGCACTAATATCTAGCTATTCTCATCAAGGACATTCAAATGATGCCTTGTCACTATATGATCAGATGCTCACTGAAGGTGTCAAACCCAACTCAGCAACCTTGATTACTGTCATTTCAGCTTGTGCAAATTTGGCCACATTGGAACATGGAGAACTGATACATTCTTATGTAAAAAATATGGGGTTTGAATCTGATGTATCTATTAGTACATCACTTGTTGACATGTATACTAAATGTGGACAACTTGGTATTGCAAGAGGGATTTTTGATTCTATGCTCCAACGGGATGTTGTTACTTGGAATGTAATGATATCAGGCTATGGGATGCATGGCGAAGCGAACCAGGCACTAAAATTATTCAGTGAGATGGAGGGAGGAAGTGTTATGCCTAACAGTGTCACTTTTCTTGCCATTCTGTCTGCTTGCTGCCATGCAGGGCTTGTTGATGAGGGCAGAAAGCTGTTCACTAGAATGGGGGAATACACCCTTGAGCCTAACCTGAAGCATTACGCTTGTATGGTGGATCTCCTAGGGAAATCTGGGCATCTTCAAGAAGCAGAAGACATGATTTTGGCTATGCCGATAGAACCTGACGGTGGGGTATGGGGAACTTTGCTTAGTGCCTGTAAAATGCATGACAACTTTGAGATGGGATTAAGGGTTGCAAAGAAGGCGTTTGCTTCTGATCCAGGAAATGATGGGTACTACATTTTAATGTCGAATTCATATGGCAGTGCGGGAAAATGGGATGAGATAGAAAAAACTTAGAGACACGATGAAGAATTATGGAGTGGAAAAGGGTGTAGGCTGGAGTGCAATTGATGTTTGTGGCTGAGTTAACAATTAAGCCTAGATATAGGCTAGAGCCCCAGACTATAGAATGGTAATATAACCAATTGACCGCAGCTACGCTGTGTCTGATAAACAATATTGATCTTGCAAAACAGAAAGTATAGTCTTATAGATGGATCATTCTGCTAATCAGTCATTGGCTCAATGTGACATCAAATCTGAATTCAATTTTAGATAATGCTCATGTGAGCATTTCTTTGTCTATGGAGTAGTAAAGACAACAGAATATGGGGGCAGAAGGTAACATTGTTTGGAAGTGATGTCTGTAGGTATTGTCATGTTATAATGGTTTCCATCTCAAAGGTTAAGCTCGTGAGAAAAAAAAGTTGCTCTGCTTCTTGTGGAGAACGCCCCTCATTGACCCATTGTGCTATCCATATCATAGAAGAGGATATTGTTCATGATTCAACTAAAGGTGGATCCCATGCTTACTGAGTACTGATGCACTTACATCATAGCACTGAGCCAAGCTGGCTGGGTCTTGAGTCGCAACAGTCACAAGATCATCGGTAGTAGATTTTTGTTTGGTGCTGACTGAAGCATGATATTGGTACATGATATTGTTTGGCCATGGCCATAGTAAAACTTGCAGTTTTCCGTAAGAGCTATTATGTTGCCCCCAACTGCTAATTCCGAAAGCACTGCACATGTGAATATGTATGCTCCACAGCTCATGATATGGTAACTCACTCTCCCAATTTATCTGGCATATGTTCTGTGAACTAAATATTCTTTCATCATAACTTCCTTTCTGTATTCCACTTTGAACATCTTATGTCTCGGATGGTTTCTACTGTGGGCAGGTTTGATGCAGCCTGTTTTGCGGAGTGAAGAATTTTACAAGTCTAGCAAATCCAGTTTTCACTTTGTAGTACATTGCCCGTGATGGCTGCTGCTCTTTCTTTCCGTTGCTAATGCAATCGTCACCCTCAAATCTTTAGAATGTTCAGTGAAAATGTTTATTTAAGGGGTCCTAAATATATAACACGACGGCGGTTAATTTCTAGGTTACATCTAAATGCAAAATGTAACAGATTAGCTCATGAAGATACATATCGCAGTCTCGTCAGCTCACTTGGCAATTCATTTTTCCATTAAGAGGCATGCATGCATGTGTGTAGCGATAATCCCTTCTTGCGTCCCTGAGAAGCAACCCAACAGCAGACCTAATTTATCTCAAGCTGCAGTCTTGGTTCTTCTTCCCTTCATTCTGCTGTTAGCCTGCTGCTCATCCTGTCCTAAGTTCCTTGCTATGTCCAAGTACAGAAACTAGCCATGTGGAAGGACATGCTAGATAGTTGACACCTCGTACCAGAACTATGACGTAGGGTGGGACGGATTACCGTACCCAGTCTACACATGCTTTTGGCGCTGCACAGATGCACATCTCTTCTTCTGGATCTCTGCATCAACTCTTTTTGCGATATAGATGAGAAGGGAAAGAAAAAATATGAGATTTTCCCTTTAGACTTACAGAAGGTTAAAAGAGGATCATGGTGCCTTTATGTAATATTGCAATGTTATAACAATTCGGAACACTAGGCATAGGAATACATGTCAATATTTTCTTTCTCACATATTCCCCTCTTTTCGCTGTTACTTAATTCTGGAGAAAAGAAAGAAAAAGGACAGTTCGGTTTAGTGCTAAGTCTGGCTTACACAGTTTTCTTTGAGCTTATGTTTTTAGACTAGACAAACTTGGCTAAAACCTAGCAAGCATCCAATTTGGCCTGGAACCTTCCAGTAGCTCCCAGCACCTGCCCCTTCTGTAGTTTATTATGCCTCCTAAAAATATCCTTTTGCCCAGAAGCCGACCATCTAGCAGTTGATGGACGCAAAGGTTTACATGGTCACGATCAAAGCGAACGTTACCTCACCAGATAAAACAAAGGGAGAAAAAAGAAAACAAGTATTCCCGTTTTAGCCTCAGGGCACGCGAACCGTATCAACCTGACGGCCGAGATTTCCTCACGTCCTGCCGACCCTAGCCGTCAGCCGTCCCATGATCGAGGGCAATATCGTCATTTCACGCATTCCGCGGTTCCCCTCGTTTCGTCCCTCCCTCGCCACCTGTGACCTGTCCGGCTCGGATTAATAAAAGCAAGCGAGGAAACGCAAACGCCAAAAGCCCCGAAAAGATTTTGCTTTCTTCCCAATAACTCCGCCCTCGTGTGTTATCTCTCCCCGTCCCGTCCACCCATCCCGCTCCGCTCCACCTCGTCTCTCTCCTGGCCGCTTTTTAGGGTTTTTCCTCGCCGCACGCACGCACGCCGCCGACGAGGTAGACGGGCCCTCGGTCTCCGTGCTAGATGGGATACGACGACGCCGCCCCGCCCGCATCGGCCGCCGCGCGCGACGCGAGGAAGAAGAGGGTGAGGGCTTCGTTTCGTGTTTTCTTTGTTTGATCTGTGATTTGATTTGGGATTTTGGGGGTGATGTCCGGATTGCGCGACGTGGTGATCTGATCTGATTGTTTTTTTCTTTGGTGTTCCGCAGGGGAACCGGTCGTCGGCGAAGCTGAAGCAGTGCAAGCTTGATGCGCGCCGCGAGCAGTGGCTGTCGCAAGGTATGATTCCGTGCCTGGCCTGTGAACTTTTTTTACCTGGTTTCTGTGGTTTCGCTGTTCTCTTGTCGGGGTGTGGGGATTGGGCGGTGCGCATGCGGAAGGTCGGATCTCTGCATGGTGGATCATAATAGTTCATCTCCATCTATGGGTAATGGAGTAGGAATATGTGTGTGGAGCTGGTTAAAAAAAATTGATATTTTTGAGTCTATTGTGTTGTGTGGGTGATCTAGGTGTTGAATTGGTGTTTTATTGAAGATTTGTTCAAACTCTGATCTTTTGCGTTTTGGATTGATCTAGTCAAGGATGGGAAGGAGGCCAAGGCTGCAGCTTCGCCAACAGGTGCAGGGTCGAATGCTCAGTCACCGATTCTCGCTTCGCCACACCCTCCACTCCCTCGCCGGCGAGCGGATGCGAGGTCAAGGGGTGGGGCTCCGGAGGAGGACAGGGAGGAGGCTGGTGCTACTGGGCAAGAGGGGGGCAGCAGTGACATGGACTCCCCCTTGCACAGCCCTGTCTCTGACAATTCCCGAGGTGGTGGCTGTGCTCAGAGGAAGCGCTGCTCAAGCAATGGTGGTGGCCCCAGCCTCAGCAGTGTCAGCAGTCTGTGGTCCAGCTCGAGGAGTGTGAGTGATGCGGAGGATTGTGACACTGGCAGCTGCCCTGAGGAGGAGAATGGGGTTATGGATGATTGGGAAGCTGTTGCTGATGCACTTTCAGTTGATGATAACAGTAATTGCCACTGTGGTTCAGGTCCTTCGGCGCCCCCAGCAGCTCCAAATGTCTTTGCACCTCTGCCCAATGCAGCAAAAAGGACAGAACCGATTCGGAGCAATGCAAGAGCTTGGACACCTGATGACATCTTCCGTCCACAGAGCTTGCCCAGTATCTCCAAGCAGGCCAGCTTCCCGGCGAGCATTGGCAACTGCTGGGTGGGGATGGGTATGAGTGCCGCACAGCAGGGTATTCTCTCTTTGCCATTGTCTTGCCCAATATGCTACGAGGATCTTGACCCGACGGACTCAAGCTTCCTCCCCTGCCCTTGTGGGTTTCACCTGTGCCTCTTCTGCCACAAGAGGATCCTTGAGGCGGATGGACGCTGCCCAGGGTGCAGGAAGCAATACAATGCAGTGCCTGCAGGAGGAGGAGGAGCAACAACACCAGCAATTGATATTGGGCAGGAGATGGCAAATGTAGTGCCAGTGCGGCTGTCCCGTTCTTGTAGCATGGGTCCAAGATACTAGGCTCTGCCAGGGTTATAATAGCTCTATGTCGTAGTTCTACTCTTTTGCATGTTACCGTCAGATATGCTAGTTTTGTTGCGTATCGTCTGCTTTTGGCATAAAGAAATGTGAATATTGGAATAGGTGCTGAATCCATATAGAATGTCTCCAGAAACTCGGTATCTTTTTTGGACTGTTTGCATTGTATGTGATGCATATGTTGCTGGAGAGGACCTTTTGTTGTTTACAGTTCGTGAGACCATATATAATAGCTAAATAAGGTGACCATTATTTCCTTGCGAACTACATTGTGAGCAGTGAACTGATGTTTGCTTAATGTTTAAACTGAAAGTCTAGCTCTTGGACTTTTCACTTCTGTGATGATGTTTTTGTGACTGCTCTTCTAATGTTTCTGAACATTCTCCTGTATTAAACCCTTGTATCTAACAATTCTAACCATTTACAGCCTACTTTACATATAATGCTAATGTTGGTCTGCGAGTATACTTAGCTGATCAAATGCATTGTGTCTCTTAGCAGGGCTCGTGCCTGCTTTCACTGTCTTGATTTTTCATATATTTACTATATTATCATTCCAGGTTCTGGTTCATCAATAGTCTGCTAGGGTGGGCTTTCTTATGATTCTGATCTTGGCAAGGAATGATTCCCTATTGTAGTGGAAGTGCTTATGGTGTGTTGTTTTTCTCCCTAGTTCCTTGATTTTAGTTTAATATTGTAGTGGAAGTCAGCATGACAACTCTGACATGTAATTGAACAGAATAAGATTTAGCAAAGGAACTCCTTAGACTTCATATTATACATCCTATTAGCTTTAACAAGTGAGCTTCCCTGGTATGATGCATATTTTGGCTTCCTACATTGGACCTTACAATGCATATGATCTCATGCTATTCTAGTCATGTTTCGACCTATTTTAAATTTCTATCATAGTACATGAGCATTGGGTGTTGGTATCAACTCTATTCCAACGCTGATTGGAATGACCATGGGAACAGAAGTAATGACGCGCCAGATACCCTGTATGTTGACCATGTGATAACTGATAACTAACAAGCCATACAATTTGACAGTCTAAAATTTCCTGGATGTTGACTATACCTGGCAAATGCAATTATTCACATAGGCATCTAAGCCGTGCATTCAAGCATTGTCGGAAGCATTTTGTCTAGACATTGATATTTTTGGGCTGAGAAATTGGTGTCTAAAGCTTCAAGCTAACATAAAAATGCCCTTGTAAAAATAGTCAAGTGCTCCTGTTATCGCACATTGGCACATTAAAGAAAAATCCAACCTTGGGTTATAAATGATGCAATCTCCATTTACCTGTTAAACCTTAAATTTTAGGAAGAATTGATGATTAGCCCCAAAGTTGGTGAGCCTTTGAGTATTTTCCCAAGGTGGTGAACCACTTGATGATGTCATAGGGGATATTTTGCAAAACAAAGAATGACATGCACTGGTTCTTCCATTTCATGGAAATCCTGAACAATTTTGTTAAAACCACTTTACTTAAGGCTGGAGCAGATACCTGTCATGTTACTCGAGGCAGACTCAAGCTTTTCGGTCCAATTTACGTTCCTGGTTCTAGAAATAAATTGGATTTTGTTAGACTGCTATAATTACTGTGTCTTGGCAGGATACAATTTGCTTTATACAATTATACTCGTTCCGTTTATCTAACAAAGCTTTTGTAGATTCCATTAGATTGATTAATCAGCATTCTTAAATACTTGAGTAGTTGATGGCTTCATGCACAAGCCTGAGTTACGCTTCATACGATGTGTACGTGACTAGCAGGGGAGCCCATGCGGCACTTCTTAAGGTGGGTTCTCTTGCCTGGTTAACAAGAGCTGAATGGCACATGAAAATGTGGAATGCTGCTTGCAAGGTGCCTTTTGGTAAATGTATGTTGCAGATGCTTCACTCTAATGATTGTACGCTCAGGGTCTGTTTGGTTTCAGGAATCACTTCATCCATCATGGGATGATCCCTCAAAATTAGTGGCATGGCATTCTGTACTGTACTTGCTTCCCAAGGACGAGGTGGTGATGCACCAACCCACTCTATTCCTGAAACCAAAAAATCGAGATTGCATGGTCAGTTAACCATCCGGTTTTCTCAAATCAGACACTTCATTAAATACCGTCATTTTCTGTTAAGCTTGTTCTGAAACATATTTCTTCTTCCGAATGAGATTTACACACGTGCTGTTGTATGAGCATTTGAAGGGAGCTGAGGGACGTGCGCCTTTGAATCGTCAGTTTGTTATTCGCTAACGATCACAAATTGCAATCTCGCGACTCTGCTTGTTAATGTCGGAACTGAACAAGCTTATCAGCGAGTACTGAAGCAAGAACAAGATGCTTCTGCCTGTCTGTTTGGGTTCGTTACGCTTTTCAGAGAAAATTGCAGTTTTGCACCATTGAAATTGAGTCTAAATTTGCTGAAGTTGCACAAAAACTTCAGGTTTAGACATCTTTGCACAGAGCACCTGATAAATTCACATTGTGTTGTGCTTTGCACACGGCACGATAAATTCTCACATGCTTTGTGTGGCTTGCCACGATTTGGCTAGAAATATGTGTTTAAGCTTGCTCTCTATCAAACGTTTCCTGAAATGGCGTGGACCCAAATCAATGTGGGTTATGTTCTCGTCACAATTCAAGGACCGGCGCAAAGTGAAAGCAGTGTTTAGTTGGTGTCATATGCAAAGATCGCCATATTTCGTGCAACTTGAGGCCATTTAGATGGTGCAGGCTACAGGTTACCGTATTTCTGTCGCACCTTGGAATGAGAAAGCTTAGTGCAAAGAGATTCTTCCCTGGCACAAAATGGGCAGATCACTGACACACTATACACTGTAACTAACCGTAGATTTAACAACAGATATATAGAATATCGGAAAGGGTTTCTGTGAACAAAATCACTGCCAGGAAGCATGGAGTGCATGAGTACATGACGACTTGCATGGCTGCATACATAATGCACCCATAGGTTCTGCTACCCAGGACATTCCCATGCCTAACAGAATCAGGTCATCTCCACAAAAAAAAAGAAATAGAAATCAGATCTGCATCCATAATCGATTTTCAACTGATCCACAGATTGCTAAAACCTACAAAGAACTGGAGAAAAAAGGAACCGCAAAACAGTTGATTAACAGAGTATCCTGTTGACTTCCCTTTTCAGCCACAGAGCACGAAGCCTGGGCTCATAGGACAGGAAGATCTCTCGGTTTGCTGCATCCTTGAAAACATCAGAGGCTAGAACCTTGACCTGATCAGACACATCAGCCATAGCATGTAGAGCCTTGATACACCTTGAAATCGAGAATTGTTCCCCATCCCTTTTTGTTTGTTCTTTTGTGCGAGCTTGTTTCATTCTGAAGTCTAGATAAGCCTCCATGGTCTGTTGGATGTCAGGGGCCTTGCGCTTCTTGCGGTTATCTTTTTGTGGTTCTATGCAGGAACTCGAATGGGCTGGTTCATCAGCTCTTTGTGGCTTTGGGTCTACGCCAGGCTGTGGTCTTTCCAAGACCTCTTCAGTGTGATTTTGCAGAAGATCAAGATCATCCAGACCTCGGGGTCCTAGCTCTGGGGTTCTTTGAAGTGTGCTGATATTGTTTGCTTCCTCATCAATGCTTCGAATAAGCATTCCACAAGGTCTTCCAGACATGCTTGGAAGTGTGGTGATTTTGTTGCCTTCCTCATCAAAATTCCCAACAACATGTTGAGGTACACCGGAAGTTAAGTTGTGATCGCCTTCAGGAATATCCCCTATCATGGTAGCAGATTGGTTAAGTTGTGCTTCCCCTTCAAGAATGCTTCTGAACCAATTAGAAAGGGAAGAGAAGTACTTTCAAATAACAGTTCCAGCGATTGAAGCAATGGAAAACTCTTACTTTGGTACTTCCGTGCCTTGGGTGCCTCCTAGCAAATTTAAATGAACGATTAAATTATACTTGGTTGCATAAATAATACTAGACTTGAAGGAGTTAGAATCTCACGTCGATTATCTCATCCCAGATTTCATCTGTCGTTCTAATCATAGATGCATTTTGGTCCCATGAAACACCATCGCGCTGGAGGATGGATTTTATCAATTTGTAGTCTTTCTTCAGTTGAGTCTCATGTTCCTGAATTTGAACTTTACTAAATCCTGCATCTGGGTGTCTATCATTGAAATCTCTAACAATTTTTCTCCATCCATCAGTTCTCCATCCATTTGGAGTTCGGTAGTGCGAAACATTGTTCTCATGAAGTACATCAACAAGCCCCTTTTCATACTTCATCACCCATTTTGCTCTGTTTGCCATTTAACCTCGGAACAAGCTACAAAGCGTCAACAGTACTGCTCAGATGACCGCAGCTAAAGATCAAAAACATTAAGTAGTCACTAGTCACTACTGCAATTGATTTTTTTGAGCTCAAAACTTAGGTTAACATAAAAACAACTGAATCAGCATAGTTAACCCTTGTTCTACACATCCAATAGTTGGGTTGACTGGTATTCTTATTTTGTAGTGGTGACTATAAGTAATGCACTACAAATAAGGACAGCTAACATCTACATCTGAATCCAACAGCATTCTGTAATGCTGAAAGAAAATCATATATATGGCATATTTCCATCCAGCAACGCTATCTTGTTAAAGGATGATTTCGATACGAGAAATGCTCTTTCTTCCTAGAAATAACGCTACCAAACAAGTCAAAGGCTCTCGAAGCAAAACATCATCCTAAAGCATAACTCAAATGCCAAAACAAAACGAGACAGTCTCTGTTCTTTGCGAAATAATAATTGGCTTCTATGAGACAGGAATATGATATCGCAGCAACAAAATAGAGCGAGTTAGCATCGGCAACAATGCATGCGACGAGTTAACACATAGACTTTCTTGCCATCGCTGTCACTGATCCACGAACAACGAGCAACCAAAACAGGGGCGGAATACTGAACCCCAAGATTCTTACGGAAATAAACTGCTAGTTGAGGTTAATGGACACCAAAATACATGCGGATGCACCCGCGCCTTGGATAGTCGTATCGACGAGATGGTTCAACTGAGATCGATCATAAAGAAGAAAGATCTGGTTGGATTCGATTGTTCACAGAAAAAGAAATTAGCAGAGAAAAACGAACAACAACCCAAGCAAGCTAGGGTTTCCTTACCAACAAAAAAGAGTCGCGTCGGGAGGATCTTCAGTCCAAGCCGGCCCAGTAGAGGTGAGGAGGAGGATCTCTAATAGGGAGAGTTCATTCGCTTCCCAGGTGGCAAGCGTGCTTCGGCGGAAGGAGGTCTAAGCCGGGTTTGGCGTCGGAGCTCAGGAAGAGGAATTTTTTTCCCCTTCTCTGGATAGACTATTTTCCCCCTTTTCTGGATTAGACTAGCTGAGCTTGGGCTTCTGAGGGGGTGGGAATGGAAAACGTTTGGACGAATATCTCTAATCCACCTGTTTGGACGGTGGATTGGGAAATAGGGCGTGTACGCGAAAACTGGTTTAGTTTTGTTAACTAACTAGACTAAATTAAAGCCTATGCGATGGTATTAGCCAGATGATCTGTCGGTACTGGTGGTCTCAGCAAGATGACGAGTCCCGAATGCACTGTTTGGATGTGAAAAAATGAAGATCCCAAAGAAACAAGGCGTCTTAGCATTCCCCACATTCTCTATGAACTGCTTCCGGTTGTCGGCAAATGCTTGCAAAAAGATCACTGCCTGTGCAGCTCGGTACTGCTGAGGTGGTGATGAACACAGACAAAAGATTCATTGGAAGAAATGGTCTGGAATTGCGATCCCCAAATGCCTCGGAGGAATGGGTTTCCGTGATCTTCAGAAATTTAATTGTTTGGCAAAGCAAGGTTGGAAGCTCCTTACAAATCCTTCCTCGCTATGTGCTGATCCCCAAAGGAAAATATTTTCACCAGGGAGACTTCTTGTCAGCAACCAAGGAAAAGCATTCCTCACATACCTGGAGAGCAATCCTGTATGGTCGAGAAGCTCTCAAAAAAGGTTTGATCAAACGTGTAGGGGATGTTTCATCTATCAATGTGTGGGAGACCCCCTGGATCCTGGGAAACCCGCGCAAGTTACTGCAGGAGGGGTTCAAGGTCTGTGAGTTGCTCCATGATATTGTGGATATGGGCTGGAATATTCAGAAGTTCAAGGATAATTTCATAGATATGGATGTGCGAGCTATATGCAGTACCTACTGCCAGTCATGCTGAAGATGAATGGGTGTTGGCAGAAGAAAGGCATGGAGTTTTCTCAGTACGCTCAGCTTACAGGCGCAGTTAGTAGCCATACATAAGAGAGAAAACATGCATCTAGTTCTGTTGGCGATACCGCGGTCTTCTGGCCGAAATTTGGAAGATGAAAGTTCCCCCCAAAATTAGAACGTTCTGGTGGAGAGTCATCGATGATTATATGCCATGCAGATCGATTCTCAAACAAAGATACATGGATCGTATAGCTTTCTGTGAGGAATGTGGTGCAGAAGATGAGAGAACCATCCATGCTCTGCTCCTATGCACCTGGGCACAAAGTTTCTGGTCTGCTCTCAATGAATTCACAGGTATCAAAGTCCCTGCCCTGCACCCAGACACGTGGACTACTGATATGCTGAATGTCAGCCTGATCACGGAGAAGGATGCTTGTGTTATACGTACTCTCTGGCATGTGGTCCATCTCGACAGCTAGAAACAAGAAGCGACATGGCGAGGGTTGCAAAACTTAGCCAAAAGCTGTTAAATGGGCAGTGGATGTGGCCGTTGATCTGGGTACGGCTAGTGCGAAGCTGCAAACACACAAGTTGCCGAAGGAACATGTAAGCTGGAAACCTCCTGATCCTGGTTTTGTGAAAGTTAATGTTGATGCTGCTTTCTATGAGACCGCCCTGGCTGGCGCAACTGGTGCGGTGTTGCGTTCTGAGGATGGGGTCGCTCCTCAAAACTACTGGCCGATGTTTTAACTCGGCTAGCAGTGACCTGACTATCGAAGCTGCGGCTGTGCGGGATGAAACCAAGTGGGCCATATGCAGTGGCGGAGCCAGGAATTTGCTTCTTAGGTATTTATTGTAAAAAAAATTTATACAATACAATAGCAATATATATTATATAGGAGAACAAATGTGCAGCAAGCTAGCAACAACAACGAATTAATGACCATATATCCATAATAGTAACAAAATAACATCGTGGTAATATCTCTAACAATTAACAAAGATTAGAAAATAGCAAATAAATTATAATATAACTTTACGATCTCCTTTCTGGAAGAGATTGATGATATCCTCATCTTTCACTTGCTTGAAGAATTCTCTCTCAACAAATATAACTAAGCAATTGTTCAAATATTCATCACCCATTTTGTTCCTAAGCTGATTTTTCATATAGTTCATCGAGGAGAATACCCTTTCAACACTAGCAGTGGCTACTGGAAGAATTAGAACCAACACTACAGAATAGAAGAAAAACTGGGCTGTGTCCTGTGTGACCGAAGGGCTAATGGGCTGCATGTATACCTATATGATTTTTTTTTGCTCAAATCATTGGTATTCAATTGAATACAGGTGAATACCCTTGCCTCCGCCCATGGCCATATGAAGGGCCATTTTGTGTGTGGTCTATGGAGTCAGACGTTTCTAACAAAACCAATAGATCGAATTTCTCCGATCACTAAGCGCTTCTTTGGAACGCGGGATTATCAAAATATAGGAATAGAAAAAAATAAAGAAATGAAATGTCATGGCTTGTGAAATCCTACAGAAAACGAAAACAAAGAATATGCAAAACCAGCTCTTTGGATGCTTTATAGGAATTTTGCAAGAATTTGAAGAGAGAAGATTTGTGCAAGACACAAAGGAAATTTTTCATAAGGTCTAAGCTCATGTTAGAATTCCTCCAAATTCCTATGGATTGAGCCATTCTATATTTAGGATTCATATGACCTCATTCCTGCAATCCAAAGGGTCTCCGTAAAAAAATATAGATTCAAATCCTACAAAATTCCTTTGAAAATCCTTCAATCCAAATAGGCCCTAAGATTAATAACATAAAAAGAACTAAATAAATAGAATAATGGATTGTCACTATACCTATAACACGTTAGATCAATTGGCCTAGGCACCAATACAATCACTCACATATAGATAAATAGCAACAATCGACCATCGGAAAATAATAGATTGCAGCCATCATTATATTTAGTATGCAAAAGCTGTAGCATATGCGAGGGAAAGAGGAGAAAGGAGGCAACGACAGTGGAAATGATTATGAAGATGGTGGTGCAATCCTATAGTTATAGTGTTCCTGACTCCTCTAGGAATCTGAGACATGATACCTAATCACTGCACTTTTTCTATTTTTATGTTTTTCTATCCTACGTTTCAAATGTGCATGCCCTAAATTTCCCTTTGTTTTCTTCCGCTCAATAACAAATGCTACGGATGCACATGTCCTACACATCCATGGAGACTGTAACAGTACTCTACAAGGTGCATTGTGCATGTCCTACACGTTCATGGTGATCATAACAATCTGCTCTCACTACCATAATGGAAGCAATCATGTCACCGCAACAAAGACTTGGAACCTGTCGCGGGGAAGGTAAAGAAATCCATACATTCAGTTACTTGAGGATTTGATTATACCATGTCGTTCCAGGCAACTCTGATGTAAAAGTTTGGGTATCCTCCTTGATCTTACACTATTAATAATAATGTAAATAAGAAGTTCTGCTACTATAATAAAAAGCACGATTTGAGATTTGATCATCCATCCACTCATCTAACGGTTCACAATTTAAATTGATTACTGGAAATTACCTCTTAATCGCAAAGCACAATTACTCGCCTAATTAACCCCTCTTTACGCCCCTACTAACTACCTCCTCCTAATTGAAAACTACCTCCTCTTAATTCTCCTCTACCTCTCTTGCTTCACGTCATGATAGATCTTATTTATTAATACAAAATATATTCTAGTAGGAAAGATAGAAAAAAGTATGTTTCATACCAAATAAAAAACACTGAGTTAGGTTTGATCCAATTTATCCCAACCATCTCTTGATTGCATATGTCAGTAAACATTTTATGTGATATTTATTTCTCCTCTTGGTTGAATATAGGATTTCATGCGGTATACATTGTGTAAAATATACATTGCACGTATACAACTGCTAGTATATTAAATTATAACATATTTAATTCAATATATATAGAGTCAAACATGTATTAGATATGTATACTTACTAGTCTTTCTTAAAAAGGGCCACCATAGAGGGAAAAAAAATATACTGAGAAGAAAAAGAAGCTTATAACTAGATCTGCAAGATACCACTACATTGCCTTCAGGCGGCTCGAAACAAATGACACAGATGGAACAGACACGTAGCATGCTCGATCGTAATAATAATACCTATTTTAAACAGCCTTTGATTGTGCTTGTGAATCGACGAGTGAACAAACGAAAGAAAACACGAAGCATTTCCCCGTCTTCCTGGAACTTTCCTCCATGTCTCCGTAACCTCAGGGCGAGATCCCTTTCACCCGGCTGTCCCAGTCTCCAGTGTACTTACTCCCAGAGTCCCAGATAGCGTTTGTCTGCAGCCGCCGACCGGGTAAACGGAGGCACGTGCAGCGGCGCACGTTTCCACGGCCGGATCGGTCGTCGCTCTCGTCGTAAAATGCTGTGATGCAGTGAGCCACGAAACGTTGCGAGTGCTGGAGTTGCTGTTGTGAAGTTCATCGCGACGAATTCCAACTGCAGGAAAGCTTAGTAACTCGTGAGTATTCATCACGAGTTCGATCTGGCGATTATTTTGTGAGGCAGTCACGAGGTGGGCCAGAGATTCTCCAGGTGTTACTCTGGCAATTACTAGATTTTTGAGGTAATCAGTAGGGGGGAGAGAGATTCCCCGATCGTAGCTCTGGCGATTATATAATGAAGCACGCGATACCACATGTATTGTCTGCTCTTCTGTGAGCATGCCATTTTCACGGTAGTAGAGACATCCACCACGTGCGTAAAAACTCCGTTATACAACTGGGCTCTGAAGTCCGATCTGAAGGCTTCTCCCGTTCATGTTTTTTGAATTTTGCCTTCCCTAGCTAGCTCATATTCGTTGTGGTCTGCATTCTAGTGAGTTCAGCGTGACTTGGAGATCGCTGAGCAGCTGATAAATCAACTCGCCTTGAAAAGTTTGAAGCCAAAATTTGACCCACCCATCTCTTTAAAAAAATTACCCATCTATCTCTCTGAATTCCAACGTTAGACCACATCGCCACACGATCGGGCCAGCCGCCTCCACCTACCCCACCCAGTTCGCTCTCGCGCGGTAGAGCAGGAGGACCGGCGTCTCCATCGATCGAGACCTCACCTCAGAGATACTAGCGACCTGCAGTTTACTGGTCGCTGGTCGCAAGTGGGCACCAGTTTGATCCTTTGATCCCAGCGGCAACGAGGCTCCAAGCGCAAGATGTGTGTGCGCGCGCGCATTCGGGGCTTTTCAGAAACGGAACGAGCAACAGACGCTGGAAAACCTCTGAAAGAACGGCCCTGCTTCCTCGTGGCAAAATTTGCTAAAAAATAGAGGCGCCGGGCACGAGTGACCTTTTGACCACGTTTCGGTCGTGGACGGAGTGGATCCGTCCGGGGCGACAGGCCACGGACGAGGCTCGGCAGGACGTGTTAAACGGGCGAAACGTTTCGTGCTGATCTGCCACGGTTTTGCTCAGTTTGTCCTTTCCTCTCTTTTATTTTTCTGATACACGATTCGCTAATCTGGCGAGCTTGTGCTCTTCCTAACATTGCGTCGTCGAGGGCTGGAGGATTGTCAGAGATTCAGAGCAAGTGAGCAGTAACACATGGACCTCTGACGGGGTCGAATCATCTGGCTTTAAAGGAGAAATATATTTGTTTTATGGTTCATCTCTTACGTGGGTATTATCGCAACTATGTTTTTGGTGAATTTAATTAGCTACCGTGTGCATTTCTCCTCCAAAGACAGAGGATGCGATTTCAGAAAAAGAAAAGGAAAAAAATGGTTATGAACCTCTGCCGGCCGTTGGATAGCATTTGATACCTGAAAGCATTGTATATTAGTGGATAAACTAGGAGACCTCTTCTATTTGAAGAAACCACAGCCACTTGACGAGTTAACTTAAAAGGGTATTTGATTAGAATTTTATGGTGACTTTATATGCTTATAAGCCAAAAGCCCAAACAGCGATAGAAATAACCAACATGCTTTCAGACAAGCCAACATCTATACTAGTGTACCGTTAAAAGCACGTCCTGAGGTGCTTATTTGGCTTTTGCCTGAGGAGATCCCAAGTTTGCCCTTGAAGTTGACAGTTAATTACTCGCTTGTGCCACTAGAATTAAAACACCTGAACCGTTCTCTTCTCTCCCCAGAAACTAGACACGCAACTCTCGCCCTGCGCAACTCCCCTCACCCCGTGCCTCTGCTCTCGCCCTAAGGTTTTAGCCGCTGCCACCGACCCGAGCACCGGTCTGTCGGACGACCTCCCCGAGTGCCTCCTCTCCAACATCCCCGACGACCTCCTCCCTAAGCACGTCCTCTCTGACCTCCGCAACCGCCTCCCCAAGCACCTCTTCTCGGATGTCCCCGAGCGCTGGCCTACCCGAAGACTCACTAGGCAGCTTCTGCCCACCGCACCTCGGCTTCGGCTCACCAGCGCCAGCACCGCCAGGTCAGGATCCTCCCGAGGCCACCAGGATGCCCACACCTCTCCTTCCTATGCCGTATCTAGCCTCTAGGTCGTCGCCATCACCTCCACGTCCCGTGTTGGAGGAGCTCGCCGTTGCTGAGCCAAGCGACCTCCCGTGCTGCCTGCTCGACGAATCCAGCACTGCCCCAAGTCCCTTTGTGGTTCCCGTGCCTCCAACAACCGGTTCGTGCTCCTCCATCGCCGGCAACTCCTCCCATGAACCGCATCGCCAGATCCCGTCACCTCACGTGCCTGAACTTAGCCGCCGAAGCCCGCGGTCTCCCTTGCAGGACGTGATTTGATTGTGTTCATACATTCATGTGTCTCTAGATCTAGGGTTCTTCACTGACTAATTGTTGTCATGTGTTCTGAATCGGAGCTATGTTCTTGTATGCTTAGATCGAAGGCCTTTGTTGATAGATTTTTTCTGTGCAAATTCCTATCAATTTTTCATAATTTTATGGTGTTCTGGAAGTGCACGTTTGATGTACATATATGTATAAAATTGTCATGGTTGTGTAGCTTTGTAAGTTACTGTTCTGAAATCTTCAAACACTTCATTTAGAGAAAGATGGATCGAAGCATGAATTTTGTTATTGCGTTTGGATCTGCATTTTCAGTTCCATTGGTTGATATAGGGTGTGTTTGGCAGCTTGGTTTCACTCAGCTTGTATCCATTGATGCAAGTTTGCAGCTGTTTGGTAGCCTGTTCTTTAACTTGGGCCATGTCTAGTTGGTGCAAAAATGAGCTCTCAGACATGCCCAGTAGGGAAGCCCAAATCCACGATCGTTGCACAGCCTTGCCCGCATGAGCCAAAATTGAGAACTTCCGCTTGCATCCGCTCGTGCTAGGGGTTCCCCGTTGACCACGCCTCTCACATCTCTCCCCTGAACCGCCACTCATCATCCCGCGCCTGCTCCTGCGGAGCTCCTCCACGGTGCCTGCTCCCGCGGAGCTCCTCCACCCCGCCTCCTCCCGCTGGAGCATGTCGTCCCTGCTTTTCCCGCTGAGCCCCTAAGGAGATCCGCCGCCCCCCATGCACTGCTCGCCCCCGCCCCTAAATCGCTGCCCGTGCACTGCCCCGACGAGATCTGCCGTCCCCGAGCCGCTGCTCCCCGAGGAGGTCCGCCGCCCCCGAGCCGCTACTCCCCGCGGATCTCCTCCACCCTGCCTCCTCCCCTGAGGAGATCTGCCGCCATCGAGTCGCCGCCTGTGCATTGCTTGTCCGCGCCCTCGAGCTGTTGCTCCCCGACAAAGTCCACCACCCCCGAGCCGCTGCTCCCCAGGGAGGTCTGCCGCCCCCAAGCCGCTGTTTCCCGAGGAGCTCGGCCGCCCCCAAGCCGCGCTAAGGCCATTGCTCCCCGAGGAGCTCCGCCGCCCCGAAGCTCCCCCGAGTTGCTGCTCCCCGAGGAGGTCTGCTGTCCTTGAAGCCGCCGGTCGTGCTCTCCTCCTGCCCAAGCATCTCTGCCCCGCTCCTCTCTCTGAGCCCCCACGCGTCCTCTCCCCAAGCCCACCGAGAAGGACTGAGCTACCCGAGCCCGTGTGCCTCCTCTCCTCGAGCCATTGCTCTGGCATCCCGTCTCCTCCAGCCTGCACCTCCTCCCCGTTGATCCGTCGTTCTCAGCGCCGAGCCCGAGCCTCCATCACCGTGAGTTCTCCAGATCTGTGGCTATTGTATATATATTAGTGCAAAAATTGATTCAAATGCTACAGCTCCCAAAATGGTTGTTCCAGTGAGCGAAAATTGATTCAAATGTTGTTGTCTTATTCATGCCATGGTAGATGTGTGAGCTATTTTGTTGTTTACACGGATGATCGGTTTTGTAGGTGTTCATGCCATGACAGATGTGTGAGCTATTGTGTTGTTTACATTGTTGAATTTACATTAGTCAGTATGAGTTTATCATTGAGATACCGCCATTACTTTTCAATAATATGTATACATAGATTCATTGGGATGTGAGTATGGGAATCAAACTTGCTATGTTTTAATTCTTGATGCATTGCTATGTTTTCTTTTAGATAGACGAATTGGGAAGAAAACAAAAACAATTAATTGTGAGAGGAGCTAGCCTAATTGCTGTTACGTGTGCTTATATGATGTTCATCCTTAGAAGGGCTAGGGAAAATACACCTAGAATAACATTTGGTCGTATAGTGGATAGTGATATAGCTAGGCAGTCAAACTTGAGTTTTATCTATCACTCTACTCACACAAATTATTCAAATCAGCTTCGGATGACAAGGGCTCCATCTTTTTAATTTGTATACTTTATTTAGAGAAAGACAACTATTGCGGGACAATATCCATACCTCCATTGAGGAACAAGTAGCGATGTTTCTCCTAGTAGTGGCCCAGAACCATAGGTTTAGGGCTATGCAACCGACATTTAGAAGGTCCACCGAGACAATTAGTAGGTATTTTAAGGAGGTGTATTTGCTATTGGTGAGTTGCGAGATGAGATGATAAGGCCTCCCCTCCATGGAAATCCACCCTAAGATTTAGCAAAGTGGTCGCAAAACCCATACTTCAAGGTAAAATATGTAATATAAATATCAAACATGAATAATTCGTATTTCTGAACAGGAGTGTTAATTAATGCTTGTGCCTACTAAGTAGGATTGTATTGGAGCGATTGACGGGACCCATGTGCTTGCTAGAGTCCCAACAAATATCTTGGCTGCCTTTAGGGGTAGGTGGTACCACTCAAAATGTCATGGCCGCGGTTGACTTTGATTTAAGGTTCACGTACGTGCTTGCCGGATGGGAGGGGTCAGCCCATGATGCCCTTATACTTGCTAATGCATTGGAGAGAGATTATGGGTTGACAGTTCCAGCAGGTAATAAATAAAATCATATTTGTTAAATTTATCCATACTATTTACCTATAGCTAATAGCTGCCATTTGATAGGAAAATTCTACCTTGTTGACACTGGGTATGCTGTGAGACCGGGATTTCTTCCACCTTACCATGGAACAAGATATCACTTGAATGAGTATAGTGGAGGGAATTACCCTCAAAATGCGGGAGAGTTGTTCAATCTAAAACACTTGTGAGTCATGTGAGGACTTGACAATATTTGTGATGAATATTTTACCACCATATGTGGAGTTGATTCTTTTGGTTGCATGAATTCGAGGTTTGAATTACTTGTTATGTGATTGATAAGTTTGAGTTTCTCAATTTGTCTCAATGAAAAATTGAGTGGATGAAGGATTTTTCTCGGCTGACTTGGGTCAAGTGGAAAACTTGTGCTCGCAACGCTTTAATTGGTCTATTGTGTGCAGGTGCGAGTTGGGTGCGGCGATGGTTCGGTCATATGGACCGGCATAAGGCTTGGAGGGCTGAGATGCGGTCAAGGAGGTGGCGACGACATCGTACAGCTTAAAAGCATGTACGCGGAGGACAAGAAAGCGGGTGGAGACGAGACGTGAGGACCAAGTCAGTGCGAGGGCGTTTTGGTAAAACGCGGAACCTACCGAAGCATAACCAAGAAACTGCGGCGGAGGCCGGGAAACGGTTTAGGGTTAGTTGCTTAGGGTAGAAGGAGAGGATAGATGGCGAATGAGTCACTTAGACGCTTTGTGATGCGTGTTTAAGTGCTCATGCCATCTAAATGGGCTTTGAGGCCCAAATGGAGAGGGGGATGCCCCCTTCACTATAAATAGGTGGGAGAGGGTTTCTTAACCCTCAACCCTTTTGAGAGCTTTGTGGGAGCTGCACTTGGAGAAGTGCTTTGGCCTAGATGAGAGGCTTGTAAACACCAAGAAAAACCACGAAAATCAATACAAAAAGAATTTGAAGAAATCTGGGTGCTTCCCATGGGTTCGTGAATTTCTCCTCTTGTTCTTGTGTGGATTTTCGTTCTCTCCTCTTCTAGCTTTCTCTTGTTGATTTCTAGAGTTGTGTGGGGCTGTTAGAGATGGGAATCCATGCTTATATCTGAACCCATCCATCCCAAACTCAAGATTCTCAAGATTCTACTCTTTTGATTGAGTTCATATTAAGGAAAGTGAGTAGAATCAATTAGAGAAGGAGTTTATTTGTGGTTCGATTACCTGTGCTTAGTAGAGAGCTATGATGTGTGGAATATTACTCTAGCAAGTAGAGATCAAAGAATCCACGAGCTCTTCATTATCTAAGTTTTCAGGTTTTGAACTTTAGTGGTGCAATTCCTATTCCCCATCAAAAAGGTCACATCTTTGGCGAGGAAATCATGATCCATTGATTAGAATACATGCCAAACATATAGGAGAGCTTATCTACCAAGTTTCATCGATTTTGGTTGGATGAATTTCGAATTCTTGCGCTTTCTTGAACTTCACGAAATCTGAGTTCATCGTTCTGTCCTCCCCTGCTGAGTTCTTCAATTTCACAAGAAATCTCGGAGTGTCCGATTCTTCAATCTCGGAGCCTCCGAGATTCACTTCTGTTCTTACCTGCTGAATTCTTCAGTTTCACAAGAAATCTCGGAGTGTCTGAAGAATCGGACACTCGAGATTCACTACTGTTCTTGCCTGCTGATTTCCTCGTTTTCACAGGAAATCTCGGAGTGTCCAAGTTTCAATCTTGGAGCCTCCGAGATTCACCTCTGTCCTCACTTTTCTGTCAAAGTCGGAGTCTCCGGAAAAATTCCCGAAACTTCCGAGATTCTTTTTCTTCAGGCTGAATCGTTTTACTATTTCTGTCATAACTTTTGCGTTTGAACTCAAAATTTGGTGATCTTAGACTCGTTTCAAAGCTATTGACGAGCTCCACATCACCAAAGGCTTTTGGGGGTATTTCCACTGCATTTTCACTCGGATCATACTAGTCCTTTAATATGACTATGTATGTAAAGAATTTGTGAAAGAAATTTGAACTCGACATTCACCCTCCCTCTGTCGGGACGCCAGTGATCCAACAACACTCCTCTTTAAGGACATCGATTGAAAGGGCTTTCGCTGCGTTCAGAATCATTGGAAGATTGTTTCCAACAAGCCTTTTCACCCATACAAGACGCATGTGAAAGTAGTACTAGCATGTGCAATTCTTCACAATTGGGTCTTTCAGCATGGCATGGATGAATTTTTTCCCACCTGAATCAACATGGATACAAACCCTACTAATGAAGACCACAATGACACAATTCTTGATAATAATTCTTGGGCTCAAAAGAGGGATGGAATTGCAAATGCCATGTGGGACAATAGGGGTTTAATGCATATTTGATATATCATGTTTTATGTGTTAGCTCTTGGTGGAAATTGTGAGTTGTTGTTAGTTCAAATTTGTAAGTTGTTGCTGAATATGTAGATGACATTTCTTAGTTGCTTCTGAATTTATTGAGTAATGTCGCAGATATTTGTATTTGACTATTGATAAATGTTGCTGGAATTTTTTTTGCTGATGAAAGTATGCATAAATGTTGCTGAAATTGCTCAACTTTTTTGCTGAAATTAGCACCAGAGGATGGCCGAAGTAGGTGAGGGGGCTGTTTGCGGCGGGAAACAAGGGTGCATTGCCTCTGGATTCATGCTGCGCCGCCTTGTTGAGATAACAGGGCAATGTGTTAAGACTAACAAAGAATTCAAGGAGATTCACCTTAACCAAGTTGCTAAGGCTTTGACTGATTATATTGGTGTTGACGTGACTCGTACCCAAGTGCACAATCACCTTCACAAGTGGCGTCCAAGGTGGATTAGGATTACTCGGCTAAGAGACCTTAGCGGGACACTTTGGGATGATAAGAATAACATGATAGTGCTAGAGGAAAAATAATATTTGGGCCATATTAAGGTTTGTGCATAAATGTAATCCATTGCATTAAAACATACAATATGGTAGTTGATTAAAATTATTATTTTGCAGGATCATCCTAAGGATCTTTGGGGCTTTGTTAACATGCCGCTTGAGAATTATGTGCAGATGGAGACCATCTTTGGGGGCTAGGCAAGTGACAGGGAAGTACGCAATGTGGTCTAATGAGGCTCTGGGGGATCCAATTGAGATCCAAAGCTCATGTAGAGATGGAAGTCAAGAGTATGGTGGAAGGATTAATGGTGTTGCTGAATTTGATTTTGGTGTTGAAACAGGCCTGCGGCAAATATTCTTGGGAAGTAGTCATCTACCACTAACACTTCTTTGAAGAGAAAGATGTCTTCTCTTATTACTGAAGAGGATGCATTGGTGTTGAACAATATGGTAGATGTTGTGCGTGAAATGGCGGGTGCCGTCAAGTACATGGTGCATATTGAGTCACATCCAGATGTGTATAGGTCGTCATGGACCTCGAAGTGTTCCCTCTAAATACTCGCTTAGCTGTTTTGGATAATCTTATGGAAAAGAAGGCTACTAGCTTTTCTTTCGTGCAAATGGACGAAGATGTGAGTGTGGCATGGGTTCATCATTTCGTAGCAAAGCATCCCAATGCGTAAGTATTTGTAATCATCCTTATTGAGGTGACCTTTTGTGAATTGGTGTAATATGAAGACCCTTTAATTACTAAATTTGGCACATGACATGTGCATGTGTGAGGTGTTATAGCTAACCTCTCCTATGTGGTGAAATCTGACACCACTTTTGTGTTATGTAATATGGACCTGATGATGTAATACTAAAATGTTGACATGATTGAAATGTTGTTGTGATGTTACTGAAATGTTGCCCAAATGTTGGTCAAATATATTGTAGGCTACTAAAATTTTGCTCAAGTATACATAAATGTTGCTGAAATGCCACAATTATTGCTAAAATATGTTACATGTTGCTAGAGTTGTTGCTGATTTTGATATATGATGCTAGAATTGTATAGAGTTGTTATAAAAAATACACATAAATTTTATTGTTATTGAAACCGGTGAGAGTTTTTGAAAACTATGCATGAAAAATTCTTTATCATTGTCATATCTCATTCAAATAGTCCTTAATAATCAATATTAGTCTAATAAACTTTGTCAAAATTTATTTCATATCTTCATGCTATTGTCACAAGCATATATACCGAAGAAACCAAATCTAGCTCAGATACAGGCTACCAAACATACTCTCAGTTCAGCGTGTCTTAATCTATACAGACAAACAAACAACATTTTAACTCAGCATGTCTCAACAGATACAGGCAACAAAACACAAGCCAGTTACATCCACTCAGCATGTCTAAGGACCAACATGTCTCTACAGATACAGGCATACTAGGATGATACAAGCTGCCAAACATACCCATACTTCTCGTATAGTTCGCCATACGCAACATGAAGAAAAGAACGAGGAGCGATCAATGGTAAATTGGTACTGACTTTATATAACTACAACACATTGCTATGCTCTACAATCACTCGGCCTGTTTGTAATCTAATATTGGTAGTAGCTGGTTTTACTCATAATTGTTGTAGTCCGACACAGGATGATATGTCCAGACTTGGTTTTAACAAATTCATGTTATTTCATGTTTACTTTTGTTCAGAACTGGTAACAGATTTGTTAAGAATTGGGAGCGCTTTAGAAAGCATGTGTTTGTAGATGGAAGGAAATTTCAGTCAGTCATTTGATAGATGGATACGATTTAGAGAGCTAGCAGAATTTGATAGGTGGGAGTACTTCGCAAATGGGAAATCATCACAAAAACTTGTCATTTACAACCAATCAGCTTGAAAAACAGGTCATATACAGATAAATTATCATAAAAATGCGTAATCGACGTTATATCAGTATATAAATAAGCTCTAAACAACTTAGGGGCATTTCAGACATCTTCACTCACAGCCACAACTCCAAAAACCAGTTTGCCAAACGACACTCTAGTTTTCCCGCAACAGTTTTCTCACAACAGACAACCCACATCTGTTTTTAGATAAGCCATGGCTCAATCAAACACCCCTCTTAATAGCACATGTAAAAAGAGTTTATTATAGTACAACTCTCTATCCACAATGCAACGAGTTGTACCGAAAATGGTTTTTAGAGGTATAAAATTGAAAGTACTATATGATTGGTAGCAAGGACAAAGGTTTTGGTAATCAGTCGGGTTACCGGCCTTACGGTGCCCCCGGTAAATGGTTATATTGGAGGGAAAAGTAAACCGTTTGATCAAACTTCGTACAAAATTGATAAATTTTAGTTAAATTTAGAAAAGTTTGCTCAAATAGCATCCGAACGATGAATAGAAAGGTATTTTCCGGTTACCGGTCCCTTCCGTTACGAAATGCTAAAATCTTGGCAGGGACTCATGAAACTCTTCCTCTATCATGTCCATCCTTCAAAGTTTAAACACATAAGTTTCGTTACGAGACAGTACATATAAAATGCAAATATATTCCCTAAAAAACAATGCAAATATAACCATTTATTAGCACAACAAAAACATGCGCGCGTGTTAGAAATTTCGTCAAACCCAACCCGAAAAGCTCCCTTCTATATATGCGCACGCAGTTCACTCATCCCTTCCCTCTTCGTTCCCGACGACTCCTTCCCACAAACAGAACCCCGCAAACCTCACGCCTCTCCCTCCTCCTGCTCCTCGCCGGTATGGCCTGCTCCCACCTCGCCACCTCTTCACCGGCGACCACCGCCTCCGCGTTGCGTTCCCGGGCGACATCCCCCACGGCTACCTTCGCGCGCCTCCCGGCGACCCTTCGTACGAATCGCTCTAGTTGGTTCCATGTCGCCCCTTTCTTGGCGGACCTGGCGCGTCTTAAATCGATTGGACTTTCCTCCCTGCAGGTCCTGATAATGGTGGGTTGGTCGTGAGGGGTAGGAGGGCGGTGGCACCGGTGGTCGTTGCCGCCGGACCGGCCGCGGCGGCGCCGGTGGCTGACCTGGACGGACGCCCGGCCGCAGTGAAGCAGCCCATCATTGTCATCGATAACTACGACAGCTTTACCTACAACCTGTGCCAGGTATATGGTTTCACATGTTTTTTGTGGCCTATTCCCTTTCGAAATCAACTCCTTGATGATACGATCTGCGTATGCGATGTTTTTGCTAGTGGAGAGGAGTAGCAACTAGATGGGTTGAGATCACGTTCCAATGTTCCATGAGTTTTTTTTTCTCCCATGAGTTTTTCTTGTATGCTATACTGTTTATTTAGTCGTTGCGCGAACTGGTTGTTGGGGCGGAAGTCGCATTCTGGTTAGATCAGGTTGTTTTTGGATCTATTTATGGATCAGATGAAAAGAGTTCTTAAAAAACTCTTCGTTGCCTTGAATTATACTTGATTTTGGGTCATTTCACGGTTGCTAAACTGTGTTGTATTGAAGTTATTTGATAAGTTGCTGTTGAAAATCTAGTGTCCTGTTTGGCAAACCAAATTATAATCTAACTAACTCCCAAAGTACACCGAAATAAATGTCCTACACTTACTGCACGGTTGGATATATCTCTTTTGGTAGCCAAGATGCGATTTTTAAACTCCTTTTCCCACAGATTTTACCAAAAGCAGAAAGCCAAACAACAGAATATGTTAAAACGCCTTAACCAAACGAGATTATTATAGTTAATCACAATGCCAAATCGCAATATTATTATAATTATAATCCATCGCATTGCCAAATCGCAACCTTTGACTATTCGTAGCATGCAATGCTTTTTAAGTTTCAGATTTAAGAATTTATCTTGATTTTTGAACCTTTTGATGTTTGCTTGCGATGTTTCTTTCAGAAAAGAAGTGCTCTCATAGTGGATGAAGTAATTTGTATATTGTGGTACTATAATTTCTTGGTAACACTTGATAATAGACTTAGGTTAGTTTTTCCGGTTGTGTTTGTACAGAGATCAAATGATGGAATAAGTGCCTACAAGGATCATGAATGTATTCCATGAAAATTTGATAACATACGAATCTAATTACATTTTGGAAGGGAATATGCATCTTCCAAATAGAACTCTACATTTGAGAAGTAATATGAATCTGCTAAATATGCTGTGGATCTGTCTACTTGTGCTCGAAATTCTTAACAGCTTATTGGCAAACAAAATCGCAAAACCTTTCTATGTAGGGACGTGAAACATGTGTTTCCATTCTCAAGGAGCAGCTATAGCATTCCTTTGTTGGAAGATCCAAATTAGAAT
Source organism: Stipa capillata (assembly GCA_019208055.1). Lineage (NCBI taxonomy): Eukaryota > Viridiplantae > Streptophyta > Magnoliopsida > Poales > Poaceae > Stipa > Stipa capillata. The sequence goes on from JAGXJF010001797.1 coordinate 83,467, forward strand.
GACAAATGCAAGCTTTGTTCACTAGCTGTCAGCCTGTCAGATTCTATATCTGTTTCCGTGGAATGTCTTCAAGTGCTTGCTAGTATTTGTCATTTATAGTGCTACTGAAAATCTTCTATCTAAACATGTTTATGCCACAGTTTAACAGCTAAGCTTTAAGCTGGTTCACAATTAGACAAAATGACTTGTTAAAGTTGATGCTAATGTGTAATAAAACTACAAAAACATGACAATTATGCATTTATGATTGGTGGTGATATGTATTTCCTTTCTTGTTGTGAGAAAAACTGCCTGGACATAATGCTTTTGCTTGTCTTCTGCATGCCGTTTCTTAAAATCTTTATATTGACAAAGAGAAAATGAAGTAGGTAGCAATACTACATATAAAGAATAATTTGTTTGGATGTGGGTAGTTCAGAAGCATGCTTTATGAGATGGTTAAAGCTTTGTTCAGAAGCATGCTCTATGAATTAACTTTGCTTTGTAACAATGAAATGTTATATCAGAGGAAGGATTGTTTACTGCCTTTTAACAGTAGAGCATTTCTGTGTGCTCTTGTTACTATTATTAGGCCAACTAGCATACATTTCTATTTCATGGCTGGAATATATCTAAAGCTTGGTTGCTTTGTAACTGTTTTTCGAAGCAATACAATATTCAGGTGGGCTGCATAGTCTCCCCTTGAGCCTTAATTTTTTTCGTTGCACTTTATTTCAATGTGACATGAAGAAACACATGGTATGAGGAAAGCATGTCTTGCTGACATTGAATGTTTGATGCAGTATATGGGGGAGCTTGGATTAAATTTTGAGGTGTACCGTAATGATGAACTTACCGTAGAGGATTTAAAGAGGTATGGTTCTCTGAGCACATGTTCAATTGTGATGTAGTTGCTTTCCATTCCAGCTAAAGGATTATACTATATTGTAACTGCTGATGATGTTCTTTTTTAATCTCCTGTAGGATGAACCCAAGAGGAATACTTATTTCTCCAGGGCCTGGTAGGTTCTCTTATTGGGTCTCATAACAGTATAAGTTTCTGAGCATAACAGTTACACTCATATTTCTTCTCTAGGTGAGCCACAAGATTCAGGTATATCATTGCAGACTGTTCTGGAACTCGGGCCAACCATCCCAATATTTGGAGTTTGCATGGGTTTGCAGTGCATTGGGGAGGCTTTTGGAGGTTAGATTTATCTTTGTGGACACAAGGTTTTCCATGACCTGTGCTTTTGTCTTGCTAACAATATTCCCGTGTATGAATATACAGGGAAGATTATCCGTGTTCCTTCTGGTGTGATGCATGGAAAAAGCTCACCAGTTTACTATGACGAAGAATTAGGGAAGGGCATATTCAATGGCTTGTCAAAGTATGTTTTCTCAACCAGTTAGTCGACCATATTGCTGCACACATCTCATGATTGATTCTGCACTTTTTAGTGATAAATAGGAAGGCTGTTGGGCTCTGTTCACCTCTTCAGAGCATTTATGTTTTGCTTGAGGAATTCTGTAACATGTGCCATGCAATTGCTAAGTCAAACTTTCATATATGAGAACTTGTTGATATTTTCTTACTTGAGTTGTCGATAATTATGGGTGTTTTTATACTTCGTATATTCAGTTAGTATTTGTAGTATGCTAGCCTGGAGTAGCTTCTTTTATCAGGGAAAAATTCTCTGTTTGTTTCTCGATTCAGTTCGTGGCACTTACACACAGTGAGCTTTTGATTTGACATGATCCCCTTCCATGGACAGCCCCTTTACGGCTGCAAGATACCATAGCTTGGTCATTGAGAAGGAAAGCTTCCCCCATGACTCCCTCGAAATCACCGCATGGACTGAAGATGGACTTATCATGGCTGCTCGCCACAAGAAGTACAAGCATATCCAGGTATTTCTGAACTCCGTGCTTTGAAGGGTTGCACCACATTATTTGTTACTCAGGATAAGTCGTGAATGCTGCTAACTGCTGACGGTAACAATTTCAGGGGGTCCAGTTCCACCCAGAGAGTATCATCACCCCTGAAGGCAAGGGAATCATCCTCAACTTCGCGAGATACGTGGAAGAATTCGAGAAGCAGCAGAGCTAGAGGCTATATTGACAGATTAGGCAGGCAGGCAGGAAGGGGCTTAAGCTGAGAAGATTCAGAAAAGAAATAAGGGGAGAGAGCTTTCCTTTGTCATTTGTTTGGTTCATTCATTGTAATATATCATTGTGGATCGGGATCTCGAATAAACTTCGTCCAACAAATAGCATTGTGATGCCCTTTTGCCAAATAAATCAGTCCGTTAGAAATCTTGAGGCTGTTGACACTTTTGACTCGTTCAGCAAAGAGCAGATTTTGGGTGAGTTAAGGGTTTGCTCTTTGCTGTTCTGAGCTGCGCTGTGAGCTCCCACGGCTGCGCGTCCAGACGCATGTTTGGCTGAGTTGGTACCTATGCAATGGCACGGGCGGCTCCGCCTGAACGAAGCCGGTGTGCTTGTCAACCTCCCCGCGACGCGACCAAGCCGATGACTACTTGCGGCAGCACTAGCCGCCGGGTCCGGGCGTAGGCACGCACGGTCCCACCGGTTGAAACCCCGTGCATGCCGTGCAAATCCCGGGCGGTAGCGTGCCCTGCTACGGCTTGCCATTGCGACTTGCGCGAGCCCGACGAACGTCGAGAAACTCTCGTCTTTTTCGCTTTATCCCTCGCAGACGTGAAAGTGTGCATATGGTGGTATGCACACACTTACTCACATCGTATTGGACTCGTAGAATTTTAAGATTGACGAAGTTATTTTATAATCTAAAAAGGTACATGTTATGTTCTTTAAGAGGAGAAACTCTCGAGTTTGAAGCCTTGTTGTTCCGTTCGTTTTGTATTGATTGAATTCTGAACTGAATCTAAGAGCATCCACAGTGTATAGACTCTTTAAAGGGGTTTTAAACTTTGCCACGTGAGAAGGGGTCTAAATTTATAAATTTGTTCTAGTGTATAGATCCGGTTAGTGGAACCCACTTCTAAATACAATATCACTTTTTTTCACATATCACTCTCTGGCTCTCTCTTTTTTATCTTTTTGACAAATGTACCATTCTCTTTTCTTTTCTCTCTTTTTGCTATCATTATGTCTTAAATATGAACTGGGTTTTAAAATTCTAGTTAGGAACTTCTTACTTGCAATATGTACTATTAGATCTTAGTCTAGAAATATTTCTTAAGACATCCTAATTTGCACACACTATGGATGCTCGGACCCAAATTTCAGATTCAATTTAAGCAGAATGCCTAAATCAGTCCCGTCAGGTTCGCTACAGGCCGAGCTCTAAACTGAACCCTAATACACATACGGGAAATCTAATAGAAGAACGTTCCCTGGCTAGTCTTACCGAGCGAACGCTCCGCGCGCCATTCGATCTGAAGGAGGTTGCGATGCACGAGCTGAGGCTTATCTGCCGATTCCGGAGACCTTTTAACCATCGAGCGCAGCAGTCTTTCGTATATGACGTGGGTTTAGTCCTTATGACGTGGGTCCATACTGCAGGGACGTGACACGTCGCTCTCTTTTTGCTTTCTCATGAGCCATGATGGAGGCTGAGGTGCCTACATTCGCTCCTGCCCTCACTCAAACTGCATCTGTATCATTGGCTCATTGCTATTCTACTGTAGTATTAGAGAGTAGATTTTGTTTGGCCTTTCAGCGTTGCATGTGGTTTACTTCTTAAGAGAGAGAGGGGGACGGTGAAAAGGCAATTTAGCAGGGTCACATCACATGAGTGAAGCACAACGAAAATTTACAGTTTTGTTGACCCGTAAATTATTCGCTTTTGCTACTGGGTAGTTTATTGGAAAACTAAAAGTCAAGTATGTCAGCCTGGTCTTGTGGTTAGGTTAGGATTCAGGACTTTGTGTTAATAGGATTAAGTTTTTGAGGTTATAGTTTTATACGAGGGTTAGGGTTTACTATTTCCCAAAACGGTTCACCACTCCTCTAACATGTTTAGATAGATGGTGGAACAATATTATTTTTATAATACACCGGTAACTATATTACCTGATAACTGTTAATTAGTGATAGATAAATACTAATACTTCTATTATTACATATCTGACGACAAATGATGGTCACCTACTGCGATTTTGATAGATTTTATGGTTTAGGATTTAGGGTTAGATTTAGGGGTTAGTTAATCTATCGATTATACTAATAATGTTTGGGAAGAGAGTTCACCACTTTCAAATCTGGTAACTGTGTTTTGAATGACTAGGTAATAACTGTTCACTATACAACCTGGTAACTACATCAATACCATAGTGATAACTGTTCATTTTACCACGTGGTAACTGTGTCAGTACAATTTTAGTAACTGTTTAACTATATCAGTACTATGATGATAATTATTTAATATATCACCTGATAACCACATCAGTACTATGGTGGCAACTGATTATATGCGACCTGGTAAGTGGACAAGTGGCTAGTACTAGATCATTTTTAATTTGTGCCTTTGCAAGAGACAACATCTCCCTTCTGTTTGCGTACATGAGAAACATTAAATATAACTGTGAGAACCCTAATTCTAGCGTTAGTCGAGAGAGGCGTGAGGTGGAGTCAGATCAACTCGCGATGCTGAGTTGAGTCGAACCTATCGAGCTACGTTGAGAGTTAGTCGAGAGGGGGAGGAAATTATTGTGCATTCGCATGTCATTCGCATTACTCACGGCAATTAGTAACTATATGCATTGGAAATGAATATAGTTGAAATTGAAATTTATTGATTAAAGAGATAATACAATTGTTAATGATACAATATTATTACAAATGAATGAAGAAAAAGAAATAAAGATTACATATCTCAATGTCTCTACCTATACAAGGTCTAACCTAATTCTTGAGTCTTCAAGTCTTCGAAACCTTCAAGTCTTGAGTTGGGGTGAAGCACCGGGAGCCGAAGGGGGAAGCCCTTCGGAAATGTAGGAGGTCATCCAGGGTCATCGAGTATGGGTACTCGAGACCGTTGGAATCATGCCATTGCTGTAGGAGGCAAAAGGTTTTAATGTTTTTGAAATAGGTTTGGTCTTATCGGCACAGTTCCGCCGACATCCGCAGGGTTAGCTGCGGGGGCAAAATAGTGCCGATGACCTAGAATAGATTTTAGTTTTTGAAAATAGTTTTGTAAAACATTTGTTTTTTCAAAATGTCTGAGGGCCACTTTGGCTAAGATCCTCATCGGACAAAAGCTAATATTTGTATATTAGGGAGGAAAGAGGTGAGGAATGTTCAAAATAATTTTATTTTTCCTAAAATGATAATTGCCTCCATGATTTGGACTTGAAAAGAAATCATTTTTATAAAACCAAATAAAGGGAAAGGGCAGCCACCCATATCTATCCATTTAGCCCACATGAATTGACCAAGGTCAATACCCTTGGAATAGGAGGCAGCAGCCATCAAGTAATATATTTAACAGCCACTTATAAACTGAACCGAGGCAACCAGTGTGAACAAGGCAGCAAGAATGGTAGCTTTTTACCCATTGACCAATGCTAGATTCTTAGCAGACAAGGCAACCAGAGGGATAGCAGCCACAAATAAGCACCAAGTGAATATATAAATCAGATAGATATCATCCCATCGAGAGAATGATCCAGCAGCAGGATATTTCAGCTTAGAATAGCTTAGCTTACAAGCTGAACCCAAGGGAAGATAGCAGCCACGCAGCCAAGAATAAGCATGAGGTGGCAGTGCTAGTATCAAGGAGAGCATAGGTAGAAAAAGCTCAGAGACAGCTGAATAGTGCAATCTCCATTTCTAAACCGAATACACCAGACCAACACGCACACAGCAGCATATCTTGTAGGAGCCAAGCTCTAGGAGATCCAAGAGAGCAAGGGAGAAGGGAGGAGAAAGAGTTTAGGGAGAGAAGCAGTAGCCATTCCATAGGAACTAAAGAGGAGGACCAGCCGAAGAGTAGAGGTGAGCTTTAGAGAGTAAGGCCCCAGCAGGTTGGACAGGTTAAGGAGCAGGCCAAAGAACTAAGAGGCCAATCCCTGTCATTTGGAACAAGGTAATGGTTCATCTAAAACCATTATAATCTTGCACATGCATGCATAAGAGTTTAGCATGGCAATCGGACCCTCAGAACCTACCTTCATCATTGGGAAATTTTGTTAGAGACCTGGTAGTACCTGTTCTTACCCTTAATACCATAGTGTCTCAACAAAACCCTCAGCTTTGTTAGGTTCATCACAGAGTTTTCGTAGGCAACATGTGTAGTGTGTTCTGTTCTTATCAACTTTTCAGAAATACCATCTCAAGAATAGCATCTGTTCTTATCAATTCTTTAAAAATGCAAAACATCAGCTTAAGCTAATAGCTGCTAAAGAGAAGGGAAGGGTATAGGTGCGCATGTAAACACATTAGCAGTGAAAGGAACTTAAAATCAGAGAGTAATAAATCAACTAAGCTAAGCAAAGGTCAAGTATAGGATCTGTTCTTGTCAGGTAATCGACTAAACTAAACATATGCATATTTAGGAAACAAAGGAAAGCTAGGATCAAGAGTATAGCATCTGTTCTTCCAATTGAACAAATTGGCATATACATACACATAGAGGAAACATAAGGAGGCTAAGACCAAATATGTATAGCATCTGTTCCATCAAATTTGGGTGAACTCATGTACACAAAAGTAGTAGCAAATAACTGCAGAAAACCAGAGTAATCCAGCAGTAATATCCATGGTCTTTAAAAATGCTAGACAACAGGATAACATAGCAATGAATCAAGAATAGTATCTGTCCTTGTTAAACCGAAACACCTAGGTGCATAAAAATTGGGGAATAGCGTACTAGTGGAATTGGCAAAATCAAGTAATCATAGCATTTGTTCTTCTTTTAAACCAAGCATCATAGATTATAATCATAGGGATTTAAGTAGAACAATGTTTAGAAATCAAGCGATTAAGCAAGCTAAAAAGGAAGAACCCTAGAACCAAAATCCCCAATTCCAACCGTGCCGAGCACAGTTGAACATAAAGCAAATTGGGGAATTATTTTGATATGAACCCTAATCAATTGGGAAGTAGGCAAGAAAAAGAAGAGGATCAGAGAATTACCTGGAGGCGGCGCGCCACCGCGGTTGCGATGCGGCCAACTCATCGCCATCCGGCGGTGACGGCCGGAAGTGAAGCAGCCAAGCGGAGCGGCGCTCGGAAGGAGCTTATGCTCCAGAGGACCCGTGGCGGCGCCGGGATCGGAGGCGACCAGGGTGGCCTAGATGGAGCCGGGGCCAAGGCGACACCGGGCTGAGCTCGGGGCAGGGCGCCGGGGACGAAGCGGCGCCAAGGAGCGGCGCAAGGCGGCGACGCGGAGGACCCAAGCCCGAGGCTCTAGGCCGCGGTGAGTGGCCGGAGGCGGAGAGAAAGGGGACCGGCGGCGCATGAGTGAGGGAAAAGAGATGAGAGAAAATTAGGGATTGAGAGGAGAAAGGGAGAGAGAGAGAGAGAGCCAGGGGGGTGTCGGCATAGAAAGGAAGAAAAAAAGAGAAGAGAGGGAGAATAAGGGCCAGCCAGAGTAGGGTCAAAGAAAAATAAAATAAAAATGAGAATAAAAATGAAGGGGAATAATGGAGAAAAGAAAAGAAAAGAGAGAGAAATAAAGAGATAACATAAAAGGTTTAAAAGAATGAATATATTAAAATTATGTATACTCACATATGTACAAGTGTATACATAAATATATCAAAAACTTGGAATCTTAAGGGTTGCCTAACCTAAGGTAATTTCTTGAGAAAGGAACTAACCTATTTAAAATTCTAAGTTTCTTCCTAAATGGAATAAAGAGATATTATCCTTTTCTAGGGAAATTGAATTTTAAGTTAGTTCCTAAAAATCTCAATATAATATCGAGACTAATTAGAAGGGTTGAGAGAAAAATATTGAGCTTTAATTGAATCTAAATCAAATGTTAAATTGATTAGGGTTAATATTATGAGAGGTTGATGTCGGACAAAGATGACAACGATGATTAGGGTTTGATTTCTTCTCTAAATTGACTTTAAGTATTCTATAGAATATTTAAGTAAATTATGCTTAAATTGCATTAGAATAGGTAGACAAATACATCATCTCATACATACCACGCCATGTTATTTGCATCCATTCTTGGAATTTCTTGAATTGGTCCTTATCGGACTTTATCGGTTTTCTTTCTTCAGAAGCCGGAGTTCAGCAGACAGAACCGTCGAACTCCACTACCTATCCGTTACCAGGCAAGTCCAGTTTCTTGTTCATGTCCGTTGAGAATGTTTTATAAAACTTCCCTCTCGTCTATAACATGCACCGAAAATCTATTTTCTAAAGATGAATCAACTGTTGTTTTGTTTTGGATCGCCGGTTCTTGGGCGATAGCATGGTGGGTGATGAAATCCTGGTATGGTGCCGGATGGCACATTTGGGAAGGTGGATTTCATCACACGGGAATGTTTCATATAAGGTTAATGCAATCAATGATCGATTGTACTTAAGGGCCGTAGTGATCGTGCATACCACATACCCTGTATGGGCGGGGCTGAGCTAAAGTACCCTTTACCCTAGGTCTATACTCCCTTGGGAAAGGAAGACCTCAATAGTTGTATCCGGAGTATCAACTATTGGAAAGGTGGCGCTAGCCGTTGGCTATCCACAACACGTTGTATCCGGAGTATCAACGTGAGACTGGTCGTCCTTGCCCGTAGTGCAGGACTGTGACGCGGGGTATAACCGAGCGAGCGGTGAAACGGCTCTGTGATTTGCCGGTCTGGTAGTGCATGTGACGACATGAACTCTATGACTATTGATCGTTTGTGGGTACAGTTGTGCACCTCTGCAGAGTGTATTGAATCGTGGCATTGTCACTCCGTGTTCCCGGTTGGAACTGCGAACCCGGCAAGAAAGGGATTCATCAGGAATCCTAGCAGCTTGTGAGACAGGAGATCATTAGTCTCTTTAATTAAAACTTGACTCCCTTACCCTTAAAACTGCATTGCTTTTGGAGAACGTTGCCGTTCTCAGTAGTTAGTGCATCAAACACCTCTTTGCTATTCCTGGACTTGTTGAGTACCTTTTGTACTCATCCCTCTATCTAATTCCATTGTGAGCCGACGACGGAGGAGGAGGTGATCTACGTCAAGGTCGGCGAAGAAGTTCCCGAGGAGCAGGCAACGATGAAGGAGGACGAAGGCGTCGACTACTACGTCGAGTTCCATGACGAAGACAACACCGAGTAGAGTAGTAGGTCGTAAGAGTGGTTAGGTATAGTTAAGACTTTTGCTGTAACCAAACAATAACGGTTTTAAATTCCCCGTACTTTTGGGAATGTGTTGTAAGACTTATGTTGTATTTCGAGTTTGTAAATTATGTTTGTATCATATGGACCGCTGCAATGCTCCTGTTGCGCCACTCTGTCACAATAACCTCGGTCTATGACTTGAGATCATATATTATTGATTTAGTAACTTATGATTTTCATATCTATACATCAATATTAATAACCGTTGCGATCCGGAATTTAAGATGTAAAATCTCAAATACAATGATTGTGCAAGTCACGATATCAACTCTGATTTTGGTCATCGAGATATAGATATCTCGAGAGAAGTATAGTAATATGGCCTCGAAAAGTCCGAGACATCAACCCTGATCTCAAGCCAGTAAATGAATGTATCAACTTGAGTAGATTGATATAATCTCCACACTCTTACCTAACTAAGCCAGAATATCAACCCCGAATTCGTCCCTGCAAACTAATGCGCAGCTGGAGTAAGGTGAAATAGTTCTCAATCTTTCAATTAGAGAGTCGCTTCACATCAATGATCACACTTGACAGTTCCACATAATGAATTCCAAACCCCTATATATTTCATGCACTTTATACTCATACACGCAGAGCAAACGAAGCATGCTAGAAACAACAGGTATCATAACGCAGCTCTATAACAGCCAACAGTAAATTTCAATAATAGATAGCTCTTATAAAGAACAAGTTTAACAAATGAATGCACACATAGTCGAACGACCAAGTACAACACAACAGAAGTATAACAATAACTTAGATAGTTGCGAGATTAACAAATGCCATAAGATGACTTTAAAACGACATCAGAGTGATACCATAATCTTTCAGGATTGCTACCCTGAATTCCCTAAGCTGAGGCATTGTCATAATTGGTTCTTCTTGTAGAAGCCAACTGATTGGACATGCAGATCATAATAACAGTAGATGAGTACAAAAATTGTACTCAGCAAGACTTATGAGAAAAGTAATAATAGATGCACAAGGTATCAAAAAGAGATACCCATGGACTATTTTGCATAAAGCCAATTTTTACTTTTCATTACTTTAGATAGATGTAAATCAACTACTAGAGCAATTTAATAATAAGGTAAGCAAATTTTCACCGAAATAACTTTATTGCTTCCATCATCATCACGTATGACTCTGTCTTGACCCTTCCTCAAATCACACACGAAGAAGTAGTCATTAATTTCACTAAGCAAAAGTTGGCAGTTTTAAATTAAGGTTGTGTAGTGTTTGTCTAATTCGACATAAATAATCACCTAGCTGTCCATAACTACGGACATGTCTATTTAAAAAGTTCTAACCCTGTAGGGATGTACATCTATACCTACACCTATCGATCGACTCTTACTGCCAGATCATTAGTACACTTCACGAGGTGTGCCAGCAAAGGGTGATCGAACACGACTATTACAATGCTTTTGATCTAGCTATGAGTCACCCCTATGGGCCAGTACGTGTACACTAGTCCGGTTGTTAACCCCGACGCAATCACATAAGTTATGAATTGAGGTATATCCTCAGCATTCATCTAAACTGGCATTGTGAGAAGACAAGATAGCCCACTATGTTTCCAACCATAGCCTCTCATCTAAGTGCAATGATTATTATTAAAGTTCTTTACTCACTTCCCGATAGTCTACAACAAGCACTACTTGTGATTCACATACACTTACCAGATTTATCAGACCATCCAAAGGATTATGACTTGACAAATCTAAGCATGACTAAGCATGTGATAATAAGTTAACTGCTCCATCCATTTCAAAATAGAAGTCCTTTTAGCCTTAGCCACAAGAATTAAGAGTGATGGTGAAATGACAATATTGCCGTTCAATCATTTATTTTTCCACCTCTTTTCCTCCTAAATGCAATTACTCACCATATTGGAGCATGCAACATTTATTGCATTGGAAGGGCAAACTAGAAAGCCCATGGCTAAGAGTGCATTGAAAGTGTAGAATGACTTGTATTTTGAGAAAGTTTGAGAGGCTAAAAGGACTTCTATTTTGAAATGAAGGGAGTAGCTGCTAAGGACCCGACTAGCTCTTAATCATGCTAGATTGAAGGGGATAAACGTGGTATTAGGGTTACGAGGTAGTTTCTTGCATACAGTAGGAATATAACTAACTATCGGTATGGTATTAGTTAAACGCATGCAATATTGAGTTGAACACAAGTAGTAAGTTTTGGAAATAAGAGGGGACTTGCTTGCCTTGCGGGGCATAGTCCTAGATCTTCTTAGGATGTTGCTTGTTGCTCACATCAACTTCAGTGTCTACCCAGGAGAAGCAAAAACACCGAAAAAGGACACAAGATTATTACTAATAATTGAACATCGGCATGATGATATAAAATGCATGTCATGAGATGGTACTCTTAAAATGAAGACTAATGCAACAAGAATCAATTTAATTGAAGTTTATGCCTAAAATATTGCATTTTGAAGGATCTTCGGCGAGAGGGAATAGTCAAATTCACTTGTTTAATCATTTTTATTTTATATATAGTGAAAATGTTGGGGCTCAGAATCACGCCTGTCTTAGAAGACCAAGCAGCCACTCGACCATACCATATGCACCTCATATGCATCCATGATTGGGTGGCCCGACACTGAACCAACAACTATATGAACGCCACCTGACCACCTTGTCGTATGATCTCACTGTTGGTCCAGCCGACCAAAAGCGGGTATCATTTGATAAGACAACCACAATTCCAAACACCTTTTAGAGCATTGATGCCCATCTCTTGGGTCGATCACAGTATTCTATTAGAGGAGCCCGACGTCCATGCCCACACCATAACCTAGTCGGACGAAGTACGAACTAGTAAGCCGCTCGAAGGCCCGACATAGACGTCCACACCCTGCCTAGTCAGCAATAGTATCTCAGCTAGCAGGTCACTCGACTAAAATAGAATACCATTGACCTCACAAGAAATCGACTCCAATTCTCTACCGTCGCCCCCATACACTTCAACACGTACACGTATTGTGTATGGAGGACATGGCGAACAACTTGATATACATCACACGAACTCTAATAAGAAATTAATAGGATAATAATTCACATCCCTTATGTTTCAGCAAATATTTACATTACAGACAAAAGACCCGAAGGTCACAAGTATCGACAAGTTAAACAGCGGAAGCATAAATAAAATATAAACCCAATGGCCCAGGAGACCATCATCTAAGCCCATAAATAGCCACAAGATCGTAGCCGACTTGGTAAACAAAGCAAGCAGTAAACATGATACTCATCTACACCAGGTTCACCTGTAGGAATTGAATTACACATGAGTCTTTTCATACTCGCAAGCTGCTATGCTTATTCCAATTAGCTTAAATAGGGCATGGAGCATTAAATGACTACACATACATTTCATCTCTTATTAATCATGGCATTGACATGGAATAAGAAGCATGGAAATTAACATAAGTTAAACTACCCAATCATCAAAGATGTCACACCCTGATTTTCCAAAACTCGAAAATTAGGGCTTATAAAAACTTTTTCATTAATAATGTTAGCCAGAATGCACTCGACCAAAACATTAGTTCAAAGCGTGATGTAGCTAAATACCGAAACCCGAAAAACCTTGTTCTTATCTCTCTCTTGATATCCGTATTGCCGAAACCCTAATTCCTCAAGACTTCGTCCGACAATGCGGACAACTCCGTTCAACACCTGATTCCATATGTGGTTGCTTACTCTTGCATTCCCGCCACAAACGCACCTTCGGCATCCATCCCCTTTCCTCCCTAGTCGGTGTACCCTAGACCGACAACCGCAGCTGAGTATCCCAAATGATACTTTTGCGAAATTGAAGCATATACACCCCATGAATCTCCTCTGAATGATACAATTTTCTGCAGGCTATCTCATCATGTCCCATCAGGAGTATATGCACGTATATACTGCCTTTGCATATACGCACATACGCAAAACCCTAACCCCTCCTTCGACTCTATAGCAATCCTATGCACATATATGGGTAGCAGATAGTATTTCCTGAACTCTCGCCTACCATGACCTCTTTTACACATTCCGACTTTATCACCACCCAGTATATGCTAAAACTTCTAAGTGTATGTATGCACATACACTCCGAGCTCTCGCCCAATTTCTTCGAACAGAAGTGAAATCTAAGGTCCTAGCTCCTTTGTCCTCGCCGGCACTTTATTTCGCCTCGACGACTTAAGTATACAAAGGAATCATATAGGAAGCTAAGTCATTCCCTCCCCTTTTTGCAAACCCTAATAAACGACCTTGATCCAGAACGCTTATCTTAAAGTTGCATGGGGATAATGTGATGCCTAGTGATTAACTTCAATCCATCCCCCACGTAATGGTAAAATAGGGTTAAAATCCCAAATCAATCCAGGCATGGAATTACGATATGTTCCGACCTAGAACTGCAATAAAGATTTCACGGAATGATTCTGATAAGATACTCCGTGTATGTTCTCGTACAACGTAGCTCAGACGTGAACCTTTGTGAAGGCCAGAAATTCAGACCCTTCGGATAAATTCAAATTCAAGTTTCGGGCTAATTTTGAGGATAACATGAATCCATTTAATCGGAAAGAAATCCAATGGAACTTCAACCTTACGTATAGTAATCACCATGCACGCCTAATTCATTCATACAATAAAGCTCTGTACCTCTTCTATTGGTAAGAATCTACCCCTGCGATGGCACTGCCCAATATTCTTTTGCTAAATACACTCAGCATGTACCAACCGACTTGCATATTCCTCTCTTCCATGTGGGCCCTAACCCCATAACAGCTCCCTTTTTGTCATCTTCCTCCAACTCTCTCCACATCTCCTTTACTCAGCTCAATCTCTTCACTGCTCAACCGTGACACCTGTACTCTCGCTACAGCAAGCGTGGCTGAGTTGCAGCAAGATTCTTGCCGCGGCAAGCGTCGCCACGGTAGCTCCAACCCTGTGCCAGCCATGTGCTCTCCTTCCTTCATCTGCCGAGCCGTGTCCTCCGTCTTCCCCAACATATTCTCTTCCCTGTGTTTCACCAGAGCACATCCTTGCTCCCTCCATTCCCGAGCTCAGCTCGCCACGACCCGAGCCCCCTTCGCTGCCGTCCCCTACTCGCCGGCGCCGCTACCACCCAAACCCCACTACTGCGCCACCTCTTCTCCCAGCACAGCTTCCATCCTTATCTCCTTCTTCCTCAAGCTTCAACTTCCCCTGCCCCATTCCCAAGCTAGCACCCGAGCTCCCATCCTTTTCGTTCTTTGCAAGCCGAGCTGCTCCACTGGATACTCTCCTCCTCTCTCGGTTCTATTTTCCCCAAGTCGAGCTACTTCTCCTCTACCTCGAGCTGAAGCTGAGCTCCCAAGCGCCCAAACTTCTTCGGTTCCAAGACCGCCTGAGCTGTTTCGGTCCCTTCCCTACTCTAGCCCCACATTTTCCCCTCCGCCGCCGGTTAGATCTCTACCAAGCACGATGTTGCTCCCGAGTTCCCCGGTGCACTTCCTCCTCTCCCCATCTAGAGCAATGGCCCGCTCCCCGTAGATCTCCCCCATTCCCTCCCTGCTCCGGCCACGCTAGAGCTCTCCTTCCTCTTCTTTACTTCTCTCTCCACCGAGCAGCTCCCCTCTCCCCTCTTCCCAGGCAACAAGCTACTCCTTTCTCCTCCTTAAGCTCTCCTCTGCCGCGCCGGACCTCAGCAGCTCTGCCGCTCCTGGCCTTGCCCCGACGGCGCCACCAGCTACCACGCCGCAGCTCGCCTCCGGCAGTGGGTTTCAACGCCGCCGGACAAGTCTTTCGCCGCAGCTACCGGGCCATCCTAGGCGCGCTGCCCTAATCCCCTCCGCCCAGGCTTCCTAGCTCGGCCGACCGGTGCCCCTTTTCCATTCCTCACTTCCTTCTCTTTCTCCCTGCTCCTTGTTCTTCCTTGAGCTCAGGCCCGAGCCCTCTTCTTCTCCATTGCACCGTACTCATCCCTGCCTCAATGTCGCCGCGGGCCTGCCCCAAACTGCCACGGCCAGCACCAGCGCCCCGCCACTTTGCTTCTGCCGCGGCAAGCCACCGCCGGCCGTGGCAAGGATCTACCATCGCTCCTCTCTGGAACGCCGCTGCCCTGCTCCACGCACCACGGTAGCGCCGTCACTTCCCGTTGAAGCCGTTGGCACACACGGTAAGAACCAAACCCAAGCACCCCACCGACCGAGGGCCCAAGCGACAGCATTTGGCTTTCATCCAGTTGAAGCACCTCATTTAGTTCACAGAAATCATTTTCTAAATACCTACACCTCTGACCCCAGGTACACTTTGCGTCCAAATTGTTTTCCCTCACAATCTGCCAAGCATGTAGTATATATGTGTAACTTAAACGAAAACTTGAAATAAAATTTATATAGCAATCTTTGGGCAGTACCTTCTCTCGAGATAATCAGCTAAACCCACTCATTCAGGATTATATAATTCTAACATATTATAAGCTATCTAATAGTATCAGTAAACAATTTACAAAAGACCTTGAATTCGGACTTTACCTATAATTCCTATACATAGGTCGTAAGTGCACCGTCTGTGATTCGGCACCAGACCAGTCATAAGAGTTTCAAACATCGAACCAAACAAATTAGCACCAGTAGGGCATTAAGAAACAGAGGTTTTACATTTCGAAACATAAAATACATGAAACCCTGAAGGTCCCTGCATCCCTTTGAGTGAAATACTTTACTACCCTAAAACCCCACCTCCCAAAACCTCGAAGTTAAAACCCCAGTGTGTCTAATTTATCTAGCGGGTGAATGCATACGTTGTCGTGATCGTTAAGCCCAATCGAAGCTTCAAGATATCGTGACTTAACCTTGCAACCTTCGCTTTTCCAAGTAGAACTAAGACCAGATGTGAGTTCACCTCGCTAACAGTAACTGAGAGAAAACCCTAAAATACGCCCGCTCTCATACGGTAGCAGCTAAAATCAACCCTAATTGTGACATTCTTGCTAAATAACCTAAAAAGAACTAAAGTTCCAAATAACTACCCGATTAGTGACAAACAAACTTAAGAAGGTATCGTCATTTCATGTGGCCTAAAGCTAGCAAGGGAACCACAACACGCGTAGTATTCTGTTAAAAGAAAATACCCGACTATGTACCTCAAACCCTAACGACCTTACGAGGCACGGGAACCCTAACGCGACAGAAACCTAAAGTGGACATCTTCACCGGGATAACCTAAAGTTCCCATATCTATCATTTTAAAGCTCCATGAAATCACGATAGTTAATCCGACGCATGGTGGTTGCATGAATTGATAATTTTAGTTTTATGTTCGATGTTCTTGGTTCTTTCCTGCATCGTTGATTTATTCGCCATTCTTGCGACGTGTAGACACCAACGTTAGGGAGATATCGTATGAAGGAATTCGGGCAGCTGTCGAATCGGGTTCAAGACCAAGACCCGGACAATATTGCCAGGCAAGCATTCCCACTTTGAACATGTTGAATCCCATATTTGTAAAACGTAATTACTTGGTTTGCGAACCTTGCATGCTATGTTAATATCAACGTTATTTTATGCTGGAGTAGTTAAGCCTAGTAGTTGCATGTGGCGTAGGCTTGCATATCCGGCCTTGGTAACCCTAGGCTTAACGAGTCGGTTGATATTCGATCGACGAGTTAGTAGGGATATAGGCTTTAGCCGTGCTTAGCCCTACTATAGATAAAATTTAGTTTCAACGGTTACTTGGGTATGGGATCAAAACCCTCGGTTTGTAAATGCATATCGAGGTGCCATTTAAAAGGAATGTTTGTTAAAACCCTGAATGAAAAGAAGGAGGATTTTGATTCGGGCAAGAATGCTAAGGGATGTTGGGAGGTGGTAGAGTAGCCGGTTGCTACTTGAGGTAATGAATGGTAGGGTAGCCGCTCGCTACCTGAGGTGATGAGTTGAAATTGGAGTCTTGCTCGAATCGGTTAAGGACCGAACCTAAGTGCCGCTGAATCAGTTCCCCCACCGTACGTCCACATGTCCTTTATGGGAAGGACTTGACTCGGTACCTCGTCTAATACTAGAGCTCGGAGCCGTGGGAAATTAGGGTGATGTGCTAGGTGGATCCGGGATCTCTAGAGGATCTTCACGGGACTGCGTGGGGGTAAAGCCCTCGATGAGTTCCACGCTGTGGAGGTAAAGCTCTCGGTGGGTCTCACGAGTACGTGAAATTATGGTTCGTCACAAAGGTGGAGAGTCCCATTTTTGACATCCGGGATGCAAAAGTTGGGTTACCCTCCTAGCGGGTCCGGCTCTAGTGTGAACACGGGCGAAAGGTCTCGTTGTACTAGTCCTGTCAGTATACGATGCATAGTGTACCCAGGGCGAACTACATCTTGTGGGTAAAGTCGTACAACCTCTGCAGAGCGTTAAAAAATATTCGAATAGCCGCGTCCTCGGTCATGGACATGAACTGGTAAGGCCACACACTGGTTAGACTGAGTTCTGTTTGTGAAAGCTAGAAAATGGGATTAAGGACGGGGGCATGATGTGTCCATAGTGAGCAGTTTAAGCTACAGTCTGGTAGCGAGGCACTGCAGAAGAGAAAAACCTAGCCCGGGCCGTGAGGCGGTTGCGTGGGTAGGTTGTAAGGATTGTTTGAGGCGGTAGAAGGAGCTACCGGCCTCTAGTTGACGACTGTTTTGCTGGATTATCCAGCAGCGAATGTTGTCTCGACAGAGACGAATTTTTTATTTCGAAAATGCTTTTGAATCTACTATTCTGTATTTCAAATAAAAACTTACATTTCCGCACAACTTGCAACTCAGGTTACAGCTATCCCTTGATCTATTCCCTGCATGAAATATTGCCGTATATTTCCTCCTGTGGGAATAGCTTGCGAGTACATTCCATGTACTCACCTGGCTTGTTGATTTGGCCAGACGAAGAAGACAGCAATATCCGAGGAAAAGATTACGATCGCGAAAGCTAGGGCGTAACCCCAGTCAGTTGCCTGTCGGGTATGGCATACTGATGGGCCACATCTCCGCTGGATTTCCGCTGCAAGTTTATAGCCATTGGGCTACAGGTATCAGATTATCGACCTTAACGGTCTATTTAATTGCTTACGCATGTATGGCCATGATATACAGGTTAACTCGTGTGTATCGGCTACTGATCTAGGGACCGGTACAGGGATCACGAGGGAGTATCCGGCCTTAAAACTGGGTACGCCACAAAAGAGCACAAATGACATCCATCATCAACATGTTGAAACATTCATTATTAACATGAGAGCATCCATAACCACATGTGGGCAAGGGAACACTTTAACAAGCTCGATTTGACACAATCATTTATCACCATAATAACCATGAGGGACAGCATGCAAGCATTGCACACGTTAAAATTCACATCTAAGATCACAACTAAATTCATATAAAGGTAATAGCTGGAAAGACACCGCAGAAGCTCTTTAGATAAACCGGACTTTGGATCACTGACCAAAACTACAATTAGGTGCTCACCGGAACTAGTACCATGTTTATTAGCGGCTGAAAGGTAGTGGATGGAAGATTGTCCTCGTACCCCTACTACGTCTCCCATAACGGCTAATAGGTCGTGGACGGAAGTTGCACCCTGGTGGCCTCTAGATGAACCCACTTGCGATGAGGCGCGATAAGCCCTACCACCACCTGTGTCCCCGTACCACTACCACGTCTCTCACTTCTTTTTTTATGTTCCAATTGATTAAGAAACCAATTTTAATTAATATCCAGACATTGCTGGGCCAATCCGCATTCAACCCTAAGCATGCTAGTGAAGACCACCATAACATTACTCATTTCACAATCTAGTAACAAGCATAGGCATTCAACATCCAACCATAGAATAAATTAAGTGGAATATTTTCAATAAGCTACATGCTTGCCTGAGAACAAGCTGACAATGCACAAAGGAGCCAGGTCCAACCGCAAGAGAAATCCGAAGGCCCGAATACCAATAAGATATAAATAACCTCTAGAAGAGAAAAGCAAATCTAAGAAACTTTTTAATACAGTGTAAAGAGGCACCGAATGCAACTGCGATGACTTAAGAGGAAGCATGGATTTACCCAAGCATGTTATGATTAATTCTACACTTTGGTACAGTATAAGTGATGTTATACCGTTAACATGGATGAGCAATTAAAAGAGATGCATGCATCATGCATCATATGTAATATGCAACTAAGGATGAAAAGATAGCTATATAATTAAGAGTGAAGTTTATTTAATTAATGCATTGTGTTAAATTTCAGATTGGCAGGTTAATTGTGTAGTAGCATACATGAGGCACATGTGGCATTGTTAAAGTGTCGATCATGGTTTTATAGGTTCCAACAAAGGGCCTTTTATTAAGATGAGATTTAAGATTCAATATATTTCATACAGGTGACATGCATGAGGTATGCAACACTTTAAAAATGTAGGTTATGGTTGTAAAGATTTGAACAAGGTGCTCTAGTTTTCAAGTGGGATTTTAGGATTTCAACAAATTTTTGATATGACATGCATGACTTATACCCTAAAAATGTTATGGTTAACAATTTTACTCGGGACTCTGAGGTTCTTTGAGCCATTTGCAACAATTCCCACACGGAGTTCATAACTCAATTATCATATTAACATAGTCATATCCATCCATTAAAGTTGCATATTCTTAATTTAGTAAAGTTCAGACAGCAGGATGGTTTTGGCTGTAGCTTTCAAACAACTTATCAAAATTTGATAAATGACCACTTATAAGAAAGCTAGCGATGGTATTTACAAATTTTATTCAAGTTCACCTCATGAATACTAGAGCAAGGCCATTGAATCGAGCTTGGAAGCTCTCATCCCTAACAGCATCTATACTTGATAAAATCCAAAATTGCGCCATTCGCCGCATCTACCACGTTTCAAGCCATATACGGCACACATGATTCCTAGGGATTACCCTTGACACGTGGACATGAGGGAGATCTTCGGTGACGGCATAAAGGTTGTGGATCGGGACTTGGCGCAGGGTCATTCTCGTCCTTCCTCCATCTTCTACATCATCCTAGGGCTGCCGGTCCATCTCCTTCTTCTTTCATCACAGCTACCGGCGACCGCGGCAAGTGAAGACAGCGACGACATGTGATAGTTGCAACGACATGGCGTGGTAGCGGCACCAAGGCACTGTGGCAACGAGGCAGTGGTAGAAACAACAGCAGGAGGAGAGAGTGGCGTGGCAGCGGGACGGCGCGAGAAAGAGAAGCAGGGGAGGTGCGCACTTGGGGGAGTGGCAACGGGGTTGGATGAAGGCAATGGTTGGTGTGATGTGGTGATGCACCAAAGCGAAGTCACACAAAACAAAGGAATATTTTCCAGAACAAAATCATCAGGGAAGTAATGGAGCTTTCTCGTGCAGCCAAGTTTGAGATAATGTACATTTTATTGGTCCAATATTTGTTCCAATGTCTTGTTTAATGCTAGACCAACTCTTAGCCATATGAGCCACATTCAAGTCTCCCAGCTATGTAGACTAGTTTACTTGCGCACAACAATAGAGCAACCTCGTGGATTTTCCTCTTCATGAGGCTTCTTTCTCCTCTACAGCGTCCCCTTGTCTCTCCTCCCACCAACCTCTCTCCTTCTCTTTTCTGGTGGCTCCGACAGCCGGAGAAGGTGAAGGACGGAGGCTCGATAGTTTCTACTCTATGTATATTACTTTTATTTTGCCCTATAACTCTACTTCTGGATGGATTTTCTTAGAAGGCAAGTAGAAGGGGTCGCAGGCGGCTATTGTTCTTCAGGTATGGCTTCCACCGAAGCCATCTACCTCATAGTTGGTCATTGCTACCTTGGTTCACTCCCTCTCTCGTCCTTCCATTCTAGATCTATTTTCTGCTCTTCCTTCTTCTTTCGCGCTAGACCACAATGGTGGCCAGAGATGTTTGGGGAGCTTGGGGATCTAGATCTGAGCAATTCCCCTCTTCTATGCTTTTGGTTTTCAATAAATCTCCCTAATGCGTGGTTGGCTCACTGGATTTGGCTTCTTCTTTTCCTTTCCTCCGGTGAGCTCTGCCTTTCCTCAGTGCCTCTCTTTTGTCTCTTTGGTTGGTTGAGCGGGTTGGTATGGGAGCGACATATATCTTCTTGCTCGTTTCTTGGCGTTGCTCCTCTCTTTCTCTAGTGATGTGGTTCATGTTCTTCTCTTGCACCAGGGAGAGACCAATCTAGCCAAAGAAGCTCTTGGGGATATGTTGTTTCCCTCTCCAACCTCCACTTCGGAGACCCACTCGGCGGTTCTTGGGTCTGCTGATCCTCTAGCAACATCGGTGGTGAGGCTCGGCTTCGAGATGGGAGATGCCTGCCCAGGTTAGGGGCATCTTTAGCTCGTTCATGGCACATGCTCCTCCAACACCTATTGCACCGGCAAGCTTCTCTGCCTCTCGGTTCCTTCGGGAACTAGTCAAAGGCGTAGGTCCTCATGCAGATTCATCTTGCTGGTGGCAGCCGGTGCTTCGACTCGCTGACGGTGAGTCAAAGGCTGGTCAGCCACGGAGACGCATGGTGGACGCTAGAGCGGCTACGAAGCTGCTCGATACAACCTGAGAAGTGCAGCTTGACCGTCCGCTTCCCTTCGTTGGTGGGTGGTCCACGTGTCTCTCTTGGCTTACGCATTTTCCTTTTCCCTTTAGGTTGCATTTATGGGTCCTGTTGGTCACATACCTGTAATACCTTATAGATATATGCAAGGTGTTTATGTCAAAAAAATACTCTCCCGGGTAATTTCAAAAAAGAAACTCTCCCAGACATGATAACTCTATGTAAATGCAAAATCACGAGCTCATAATAGAGAATCTATCCATCTAACTAGCTGTTCAAATACTCTCTCCGTTGTCAAAAAAACATGACGTTTTGGACATAGTTTCAGTCAAACTTTTAAAACTTTGACTACTGATATCGTTTTAAATATTTGGATTAGGCATTTAAAAATCATATGCATAGATTCATCTCGAAAAGTATTTTCATAATATCATAATTTGTTGGGTTCTGTACATATATTACGATAGAAATTAATGGTCAAAATTATATTTTGAAGACCGTGTCAATATCTAAAACATCAAGTTTTTTTACACTGAAGGGAGTATAAGTGATGATGTGCGCACAATGACCACATACGGACATACACATAACATGATAGAAGAATAATGTACATGATAGATTCTAAAATAAATATACATGGTATGGCACGTAGTAGGAGCAAACCCAAAGGTATGTAAGCGGCGGCTCTTGCGTGAATGGTGGATGGGGGCTAGGGTTGGAGTTGAGAGGGAGTCAACAGGCTGATGGTGGGCTATGGGCTGGCATCTGGTGGGCCTTTAGCTGTTCGGTTGGGCTTTGGATATTAATTCGATTTCTGATGCCCAACAACCGATTTCACCGAAAATAATTACGGTTTGTGATAAATGCTAATCGAATATGAAACCGGACACCGAATCAACCGGGAATTTCGATGTTTCGGCTTTGATTTCGGTTTTTCCGTTTGGTTTTTTATTTATTTGCCCACCCTGACGTAGCAGGAAGAAACCCAAAGGCGAACTGGTTTATCCTTCTGCGATTCTGCCGCTGATCTGAACATTTCCACTGCCGGTGACAGCAAGGGCCCGCCGCAGAAACACAGGCCCTACGCCAATGGCTATCCTTACTAAAACCGACCTCTAATTAAGTAGATTCAGATAGCAGCACGAGAGCTCGAACAAACTGCTGCGCCCGTCCGCTTCCACCTGTCCCGCTCGTGGGCACGCTGGTAACGGCGGCGATGGACGGCAGCGGCGACGGGAGACAGCGGCCGATGCTGGAGAAGGGGCCGCCGAGCCACCGCGAGCGGCACTTCACGGCGGGGGAGGTGGTGCGCGACGTCATCATGGGCGTGTCCGACGGCCTCACCGTACCCTTCGCCCTCGCCGCGGGGCTCTCCGGCGCCAGCGCGCCGTCGTCGCTCGTCCTCACCGCCGGCCTCGCCGAGGTCGCCGCCGGCGCCATCTCCATGGGCCTCGGAGGGTAACCGCTGATCCCTCTGTTTTCCTCTTCCGTCATGCACCTCATCTAGCGAAGCTACCAACGTTAGAAACTTAAAATACAGATTGTTCTACTCCTTGATTTCTGAACTGCAGCCAAAATTGAAAAAGAAACTGCTTGCACTGCACGCGTATCTTCACGGATAGTTGGTGCAGATCGCGTTTCGGGGTTTGCAGAGACGCTTAGTTTATTTCTCAGTTCTTCGCTGTAGCCTATTAAAAAGAACCCCACATCCTTATCTCACAAGAGATGTATTCTGCCTCTCTGTATGGTATAACTACAACCATTGATATCAAGGATGAATTGAGGTAGCGAGTGACCAGGCATTTACCCGTTTGCCCTGATCATGTCCTGTTGTTAGGATTAAGTCCGACTGTGTTACAAATTAACAATGCATGAACAATTTACAGTGAATATACAGTTCTTTATCTAAAAAGATAGTGAATATACAGTCGTAGTCTGCATATCTTCAAATTTGCTTATAAGACAACCCAGATCAAGTTAGCCATGGCCTGAACATACTCACCAGGTCACAGGTGTACTTGCTGAATCTTGCCTTTTTACCTCATGAACGCCCCTTAGTGTTTATTGTTCTGCAGTTTGCACATACGCATGGCGACCATGCATCACGGTCTGTTTTCAGCTTTAGCCTGAACTGCAACTTGTAAATTACCCTCAACAAAACCCAGAAAAGTATTGGGGGAAAGTTAGCCCGTGATAGACAAGTGTGTGGCCCTCTTCAACTTTATGTAAGTATCACAACTTTTCAATTCTAAAAGCGCCCACAAATGATAGTGGAGAATAATATTTCTTCCCCTTTAAACTGTGGAACAAGACAAGATCACATTGTTATCAATTCAAAAAGCACCCACAAATGCATGATTGTGAGTTTCTGATCCTCCACTGTGCCATGCGGTAGGTACCTGGCCGCCAAGAGTGAGGCAGATCACTACAAGCGAGAGATGAAGAGGGAGCAGGACGAGATCATCGCCGTCCCAGACACTGGTACATGGATACGACAGGAAAATATGTTCCCAGATTCTTCAGTATATGACTTGCAGCCTAACCGTTGGTATTTCGACTTGTTTATTGATCACCCAGAGGCTGCTGAGATTGGAGATATCATGGCGGAGTATGGGCTCGAACCGCATGAGTATGGCCCTGTTGTGGAGGGCCTCCGAAGGAACCCTCAAGCTTGGCTCGAGTTCATGATGAGGTATAACCAACAGCTGCTGACAATATATATGACTCCTCTTCCTGACTTTGCTGGAATACAAATGTAGATAGTGCCACAGAGCTGTCAAGGAAGAAAAGGCCGTTGTAACAATCAGAAATAGTAAACTTCACATGATACTCATGATTGCTTTACTAACCAGAGCAATGTGTTCAGGTTTGAGCTGGGATTGGAGAAGCCAGACCCTAGAAGAGCCTTACAGAGTGCGTTAACAATAGCTCTATCTTATGTCATCGGTGGATTGGTCCCTCTCCTGCCCTACATGTTCATCTCCACGGTCGAGAACGCCATGCTCACATCAGTTGGAGTTACACTGCTCGCACTCCTTTTCTTTGGCTACATCAAGGGTCGCTTTACTGGGAACCGCCCGCTCCTCAGCGCTGTCCAGACTACTATTATTGGTGCTGTTGCTTCCGCTGCAGCATATGGAATGGCGAAGGCTGTGCAAGCTAGATAGTTTCCGGGCTTTCATGCATTCATATTGAAAGTTTCACTGGTCTGCAATGAATTCAGAAAAGATGTAATTTTGCCCCTTTGAACTATGCATTACATCGTCACTTTTCAGATGAAGCTAGTCTGCTTTACCTTTCATTTAGTCATGAGAAATGTTGGGAATGATAAAATAAAAATATACTAGCACTTAGTCGCTCTTTATGCAAGTTAGCACACAGTCCACCTTTGGCATTTTACTCACATGTTTGATCAAGATGGTAAAGTGAAATTAGCGCACAATCCAAATCTTGGACTGAAACCAAAATAAATGATCATATCAAGCACATTTTTAGCTGCAGACCGGGACTGTGGGAGGAACTTATGAAAGGTACTGATATCCCATCACAGGAAACCTGGCTCTGCCACGACTAGGTGTAAATAGTAGAGGTCGTGATTAACATGGCATGAGCTAGAACAAAATCATAAAAGAATGCCTTACTTGTGATGGTTACAACTTTAGAGGTATCGGTACAGCATGCGAGAGCTGGCTGTGGATCTGCTAAATAAATGGAGACAAAATCATAACAAGAATGCCTTGCTTGCGAAGATTACAAGTATCGGCCCAACACGCGCGAGTTGTCTGTGAATGCGCTAAATAAATGGGGGCAACTCAGTTATCCAGTTAAGCAGCGAGGAGAATCATCTCGAACCCTATAGGCAACCAACACATCATTGGTATGGAAGGTAGACCAACTGAACAAGACATCTCACATTTCACATACATTTTTTCATGTCTTGATAAGTTTACTGATCAGAGATTTTAAGTACAGAATCAAGAAACATAACTGGTGTCGTTCAATATTACAAAATCCTCATCTTCGCCATGCTTGCAATCTTCAAGACGGAGGCTTTCCCCATGCTATGTACTGATGTATTGCCCATCGAGTAGAGTAACATTATTCGTCTGCCACTCTGCCTAAACTTGCAGTGCCTATTCATATTGCATTTCTGTCTTCCAGATCAATGACTTTTTACTGGTGAGGGAGTACTAAAAAATCTATTTACCTAGCAACCTTATCTATCGTGGTAGCTCTTAGCTGGCTTCTTCTTGACAAGTTCACTGATGAGTGAAGTATAAACACCAGAATCTGGCACCATTCCTATTGCACTCTTCAATTCTTCAGAATCATTAACTTTTCCATGCTTGCATTGCCCATCCAAGAGAATGTTGTATGTGATATCATCTGGAGATACACCTATATTAAGCATTGCATGCAGGAGCATGTCGGCATTCTTCATCTGCCCCAGCTTGCAGAGGCCATTCATAATCACATTATATGTCACAACTCCTGGTTTTCGACCCTTATTCTGCATCTCCTTCAGTAGCTTAAAGCCTGTCTTCACATCACCTTTTCTACAGAAGGCATCAATCACCATCGTGTAGGTCATGTCGTCAGGCTCCAGGGCAGCTTCCATCATCTCACCCAGAATCCTCTCGGCATCGACTGGCTGTCCTGCCTTGCTCAACCCTGAGATGAGTGCTGTATATGTCACCTCATCTAATGCAACCTCTTCATCTGCCATCTTTTGTTTAATATCCATCGCCATGTCTAGCTTGCCATCCTTGCAACAACCATCAATAAGGGTAGTGTAAGTCACCTTATCTGGCTTGAGACCGGCGTTCCTCATCTCTTCCACAATGCTGTCGGCAGCCTTCAAATTTCTTGCCCGACAAAGCCCATTCACCAGTGCATTGTATGCCACCAAATCCGGCATGACACCCCTTGCCATCATATCCTGGTACAAGTCCAACCCTGCCTTGACATCTCCCTCCTTGCAGTGTGAGTCTATCAATGTTGTGAACACAACGGCATTGGGGCTAACGCCTCTCTCGCGCATTTCATCAAACATCTTGGTCGCATCATCAATCCTCCCTGTCGTGCACAAACCCTTTATCAGAGCACCATAGCTATAGACATCCGGTGTGACACCCACCTCTGCCATTCCCCTGTACAGCCCGTCTACACCGTCAAGATCGCACGCCCTACACATCCCCGAAATCAAGGTGTTAAAGCTGACCACCGTCGGCTGCACGCCCCTCCTCCGCAATTCGTCGAACACTTTGCGCGCACTAGCAAGTTCCCCCGATCTAACAAAATCTCGCATCAGCACGTTGAACAGCCTGATCTCCGGGGGCATGCCTGCATCAAGCACCTGCAGGTAGAAAGTGTATGCTTCGGGAGTAGTGGGGAGCCGGTTCATGAGGCCAGAGCACACGGATACCGCTATGCGGGTGCCCCGGCGGAGGGCGAGGAGGACGAGGGAGCACGCGTCGGCGAGGAGGCCCTCGTCGGCGTAGGCCGCAGCGAGTTCGGAGACGAGAGGGGCGGGGTCGCCGGGGGAGACGGCGGAGAGGAGGAGCGGGAGGAGTCGCGGCGGGGAGGAGCGACCGAGTCGGGAGGCCAGGAGGCGCAGGAGCGGGCGCGCAAGGTGCGATAAGCGGTGGAGGAGGAGGTGGTGGGACATGGATAGGAAGGAGGAGGGCGTGTGGCGGAACAGACCGGGAGGGGAGGCGAGGAGGAGGAGGCGGAAGAGGGAGAAGAGCGGGAGCGGCGGGAGGGAGAGCGGGTTGCAGCGGAGGAGGGAGAGGAAGTGGGCGGAGGTGAAGGCGGGGAGGAGGCGGAGGAGCGGCGCGGGCGCCGTGGCCGGGAGCGGGGCGGGGTGGACGGGCAGAGTGAGCGCGACTTCGGAGGCGGCGACGAGGAGGGGGTCGGACTCGGCCGCGGATGGCGAATGCGACGGCGACGACGCCGACGGCGCGGCGTACCATGGTAGAGGGGAGGACGGCGGGGGTTGAGCGGGCGGTGGGCGGCGCGGCCGGGGGCGGAGCGCTCTCCGCATTGCGAGCGGCGGGGTGGGGGATCGGAGAGAGCCTCCGGGCGCGCGAAGTTTAAAGACGGAGTAGCTCGAGTGCACGTGTAGATCAAAATGGCAAATTCTTTTAGCTAGCTAGGAATATGATCTTTTACTGGCTCACGGTAAAATTCTGGTAAATCTGCATACCAACTGAGATGACATGGTCCCGTGATGACAAAAATTAGCAAGAGTTGGTTGGTTTCACAGAATGAAACATCTGGCTTTTGCAAATCATGCTCGTCACTCATGCAAATTAGGATGAAGTTAGTCCGGTCATTTTTCTTTTTCCTATTCTTTCTCCTTAAAACAACCAAGGCACTTATTAAAAGTGATCTCGTACTGATCAGTTACGCTTTGAACACGGGTACCTTTGTTCGCATTAGAGGAGGTTCTGATTCTAAAAGCATTGCACCACACATCCTCATCTTTGCTCGTATAGGCCAGTTAACCACCAAACCGTGGAGCACAAAATGTAGTGAAAGGTGGAACCAGGTCAAGATTCAAGCTTGACAAAGTATATGAGCAATTGTGTTCAGCGCAAGAAAAAACTACAGGTGATAGTGAACAAAGTCGTTGTGTTGCTGCAGTTTTCCGTGTGTTTACGGAAAGGACAGTCCCGCTCAACATGGTCATCGCATATCTGACAATCTCGATGTTTAAACAGAGTACTCAAGACTTCCGGGACAACTTATACAAAAGGATCAGAGGATCAATCTTGCTACATTCAGAGGAATCTTGCCGAAATCGCAAGTTCATGCGCAATCTTGCTACATTCTCTACTACAGTAGATAACATTAGAAACATCAAACTGAAAAAGAAAAAAAAACAAGTCCGCATTCAGAGGACCCCAAGAGAATGATCTCAGCATTGCGTCAATTTTATTCCCTTCTATAATAACATTGTCCATCTTTGTTATTGTCAGACTAAGAGAGTAGTGTACATTTCAAGACAGAAAATGATCCTGAAACAGTTCAAGGCTGCCATAGTATTCATGGAACCAAAGAGAAATGTCATGGTCGACGATTTAAAAAAAAACAAGAACACACACGCACACACCAAAAAACACCAAGATGGGCAAACAGTGAGGAAAGCTACAAAATTATAAGCAATGCTGTCTTTGCCAATGAACAGAAACACAACAGCCTGCTTCATGTATGAAGTGTATTTCTGCCAACATTCGCCTTCTCCCTATACACACAACTGGAACTGGTTGAGAAAACTGGAATTCCAGTCAGAGGGCATCTCAATTATCTAAGCAGGAACTCCAGGGAAGGCAAAACTAGTATGGTACAATATGAACCACAACTTACTGCTATCTGGCATACAGGGTTGACTGAATATACCTACCATTTCGTGGAATTGCCGTCTACCTATATATAGCTGCTCTTTGCCACTTTGTATATGTGTTACCTGTGTAAAGTTAGGCCAAACATATCTATCCAAGTAAATTACCTTCCTATGGTGAACAATTATCACGAATGTGAATTATGTACTTAAGATTTTGTTTAAAAAACATCTACTTAACATGGACAGCCATCTCCATAGCATATAAAACAATAAAATCGAGGGAATAGCATATCATTTAATAATACAATGTTCTAAAAATACTTGCAAAAATTATTAACATAGCATAGATAATGTTACGTGCAACATGCATGATTTCAATATCAAATCTTAACCTCACTTGTTTTCTTTAGAGAACGCTTACCCTCGCTTGTAATACATGGTCCTTAATCGACTACACTTAACGTCAGGGTGAGCATTTGACAGCAAAGGTAAAAGTCCTCATCTGCAAAACTGTGACAATGGGAGCACAGATCCTATGCAAGAAATTTCCAAGCCCCAAGCAATCTGGTGACCCAGTGCCTGCTCTCAAGCCTGGTAAACTCGACCTGCTTTCGCAGAGTGTGCAATAGATCGCTCGGCACGCCCAACAGTAAACATATTTATCATCATCCTGGATGCATATGGTCATTAGTTAAATGCATAGAGAGACAAACTAGTGCTTCATAAATTGGTCACCAGTCACCACCCTTGTGAAATGGACCAAAATGCTACTCCATTCATGCCATGTTGCATATTGAAAAGACAGGTTTCGTTATCTTGAAATTTCTTTGACGGCATTTTGGTCATTTTACTGTACTGGCTACCAGGTTCCTTTGAGCTCGTATGCGGCTTCCAATTCTAGCTCTTCCATCCGTGTCTGCCAATCTGTTGTGTCATCTTCTCTAGGCGCAGAGAGCTCACATTTCCTACAATGGACAGATTTACGCTATAGTTCGTCGAACCATACATGCACAAAGATAAGCCCGAGATCCTGGATGCCTACCCTTGTTTCAGATCAAAATGAAAAAAGAGCCTGGATGACTTAGAATGGCCTACCTGAAACGTGCATAGCCACTAATGGCCTTGCCACGGTGGAAGCACAATGACTGACCACAGTTGCCACATACCATTTTGTGACACCCTTCAGATTTGTTGATGGCCATTCAGCATTCGCTCCGACCACCCGGGGGGCAAAGGGGTGGATTATATGCATCAGCTGATCCTATAATAAGTAATAATTATGAAGTTTGAACGATTATTTGCTATATAAAATAGAGATTTTACTAGTTTCCTATCAATCCAGCTGACTAGTGTCATATCCTGACGTTTAAGCTCCATAGCAGCAAAGCTCCAGGGCAGGGACTTGCACGAAAACTGGAGGATTTCCTGTTTTTCAATTCCAGTATCATGTACCAAAAGACTAGCAAACACTTCTACTGAGTTCACAATAATAGGCTTGAAGAGTCCTGCAGACAACGTCGAACATTTGCACAGTTGAAACGATCTAGTGCCATTGTTAATCACA
Organism: Stipa capillata; assembly: GCA_019208055.1. Taxonomy (NCBI): domain Eukaryota; kingdom Viridiplantae; phylum Streptophyta; class Magnoliopsida; order Poales; family Poaceae; genus Stipa; species Stipa capillata. Next base: position 114,283 of record JAGXJF010001797.1, read on the forward strand.
TCTTATGAGCTTGCAAAGGATGGTATATTTACAGGTGGATATTACATCTCTCTTCGGCAGAGTTTTACTTGCTAGAGGATTCTCACAACAGCACCGGCTATCAAAATTTGGGCACAGGGAGGCCCAATATGGCTGCAGAACGCTGATCACAAAATGAAGAACCTGAACTGCCAAGATCTTCCCCAGCTTCAGGCTGACATCACTGTTCCATCCAGCTACCAGGAAGCAGGATCTACAAACGCTTGTCCCGGTCATCCTCACTTGTCTCCGACATAGCTCGGTCAGATGACAACTCCGGCTCCCCGCATTGCATGCCAAACCTATTGATCACCCACTGAAGCGACTCGATCACCTGTCGGTCGTACATCTGCTTCTGCTGAGCCATATCCCGGAACTGCCGCGCCTCACGCTCCACCAGCGCCTTCTCGTTCCGCAGGCACGCGATCTTGGCCATGGCCTCATCAGCCGCAGAGGCCGCCGCACGCCTGTCCTTCTCCAGCTCCTCAAGCGCCGCCTCCTTCAGCCTCCTCTCCCGCACGAGCCGCCGCCTCAGCCACTCCACGTTGCCCTCTTCCACACCGTTCACCTCGCTCGCATTGTCCTCCTCCTCCGTGTAGACCTCCTGCTCCAGTTCAGAAGCCAGCGACCTCGCAACCGGCTTGTCGGAGGAGCCGTTCAAGCGGACGCGTTCCAGGGTGGGCACCAGGCTGCCTTTCTTCAGAGCCCGAGTCTTCGTCCCGCACACGGTGCAGACGACGCCTCTGACGCGCAATGCTTGCACCGTGGCGTCTGCGTTCCCGACGAGCCCCTCCACGGTATCGCAGCGCTTGCCGAGGCGCCAGACTCTGAAGGCCAAGAACAGAAGGGACATTGGAACAAACAGGTGGTGGGCGCTTACTGAGCGGGGCAGGGCAACCCAGAGCGCCGCGGAGGCCCACTCGCCGCTGACCTCGGACTCGGAGGCGTGCAGCATCGCGAAGAACCCGAGAGCGGAGCCGACGAGGAAGTAGACAGCGCCGGCGCCGGGCATTAAGGCGAAAGAGACGCCGGCGAGCGGCTTCAAGGCACCGGCACCGGAGATGCGGTCCCAGCCGCCCATCACGAAGAAACTGGGGCCAGGTTTGCTCCAATTCAGGTGAAATTTTGACAGAATGAAGCAAGCTTTAGGGGTGCTTGGGGTGCTGCCCCGATCGAATTGCTTGGAACCGGAGGAAATCTTGGAGATCTCGCGTGGGGATTGGGGAAGACGGAGAGTCTGGTTAAGCAGAAGCTAGGCAGCCGGCAGCCGGCAGCAGTAGGGTTCAGTTGGAGTAAAGGAGATATCTGCGGATAAGTTGTCGGCGGTCTCGCTGCCTTGTGGGTCTCTTGATTTACATGGGCCCGGATTGTCCTGGATTTCGCGGAAAGGAAGGGACATGGGTTAATGGGCAGTCGTATCGGCTTGTAGTTGTCAGTTGTTTATTTGACAGTATCGATGACAGGTGGGCCTCACCTTGTGCGGGAGCCACATGTCCGTGAGTAGGTGCAGGTTTCATTCGCAGAGTATTTTTGGCGGCATAATAGCTGGCCAAAGAGAAAGTTAGCGCAGATGTACACTGCTATCCAGAATACGTGACCAAGGAGAAAGTGTACAGCGGTACAGAAAGATCATTTATACTTCACCCGTTCTAAAATATAAAGCACACATATATTTTAAAATTTATAATTAGATCTACAATATTTTAGTTATGTGATAAAAAATAGTATTATTTAATTCGTTTTAAAACGCTTTCCAGCGGTATAACTTGTGTGTTACATAATCAATATATTATAGATCTAATTGTAAATTTTGAGATGCGTGCACGTCTTATATTTTGAGATGGAGAAAGTAAATGACAGTGAAAATATGTTATTTTTAAAAAATAATGCTTGTATGTGTCTTAAAATATTCGGTAATTAAAAATAAATGATGAAGGAATGGCATCTCATACAATGAAGAAAAAAAATTTCCTAGATATAAATGGATCATCTTTTAGCTAAAGAAAGATATATTTTTTTCTCTTCTTTCTCCCTCATTTCAACAATTATCCTACGTGACTTTATTAAGACGCTCAATCACCAAGGTTCAACCATTACAATGGGAAAAACAGTCGTAAAGTCTGGGATATTGTAGGAGCTTATAAAACAATTAGACAACACCATCGCTAGAGGAGGACATCTGTGGTGGCTGCAAACCACCCTGGCGGGAAAAGGAGATTCATCTCGGGAAACTTTATGATTTGACACTCGCAATTTAAATTTAAGCGCACAATTGGACATGCAGAGTCTTTGAAAAATTGAACCACACACTAGCTATCCCAAAAACAAGAATCCTACAAGGAACTTGGTGTAAAGGAAATGTTTAAGCTCACAGGGCTTATTTATAATGCGGAAATTAAAAATACGGAAAAGGAATTAGACATGACATATTAAGTCCTACTGAAATTGAAAACACATAAACAAATATTGGTCTACAACACAGGAAAGAACAAAATTTCGTTAAGAATTTGATGCATGTCATATAGCCATAATTGTCATGGACATAAAGAAAATTTTCGAAAAGGCCTAATATTTTATTTGAAATCCTATATTACAGGTAGAGGTGGACATATGGTTTAAACAGAAAATTCGATTTCGGCTTTTTAGTAATTCGGTTAATCAGAAGCGACAACCGAAATAGTTAATAGAATTTGCAAAACCGGCACTTCGGTTAACTGACAATTCAGTTTCGATTTTCAGTTAAACGAAATTTGCCAACCAAACTGAGAAATCCAACCGAGAGGCACAATTCCAGGAGTTCGATTGCAAAAGAACATCAAATATATCAAGCATCGCCGTCCACCGATCCAAAATTACCTAATGAAAGCAAGAAATCGAACAAGAAACAGAGCTAGAGATCAAGTCCGAGAACCAGCGGCGCAGGCGACGAACTGCTGCAATGGGGCACCACGACGGCGGCCTCATCTGCGCGTCCTCCTCCACGTGACCATCCGCTGCCGACGCGGACGCGACTCCTTGCGCTCGTGGTCGCGGTGCCCTCCACTCCTCCTGCCTCCTGGTGTCGTCCTCTGAGGGATCCTAGAGGGCGGCGGGACTACCGAGTGCCTTAGGGTCTACGGCTTCGCTATGTTTGCGTGGCGCTTGGGGCCGGCGTCGCTCGCTTCGTCTTGGGGATGAGTTGTTCGTGTGGAATGGCCTTAGCCAATTACCGCATCCGAGATAGTGGGCTAGTCACTTGTTGGGCATTCTTAAGTTGGGCTGAATGTAAAGTTGTTCGGCTCAGTTCGGTTGGATCGGTGAATTCGGTTTCTAGGGCCCAAAAACCGAATTCACCGGATTAAATTCGGTTAGTCACGGATATCAACTGAATTATTAAATGGACTACGTTTTCTCAAAAAGAATATTAAATAGACTACGTTAACCGAAAATTCGGTTTTATTCGGTTCGGTGTACGGTTCTGGTTTTTCTTTTCTTTTTTCCCACCACCGGAAAGCAGTCTATAAGATTTTTGGTAGTCTTATTCTTTTGATCTAAATGTCCTCTATAGGGGGAAAAACCATGTCTGAATGAAATTCTATCAAATCCTTTAGACACATCCATATAATTGAAATGCTACAAAATCCTTTTGAAAATTGTTACCTCAAAGGGGAGTGGATGTTTGTTTTGGCGAGAAAGTCTATTATTCGGGTGACCGAGCCCACTATCAATCCATCTAGTTGCATGCAAACTACTCCCTAATGCCTTACATCTATCTCATTTGCTATGGTGTTCTCGGTTTCTCCAAAGACCCCTCATCTCCTTCTCTTTTCTCCCCTTCGAACATTGTAGTGGCATCTGCATGCTCCACAATGTCCCAACAACTTGTCAGCGTCCATACCCCTCCACACATTGTGGTGGTTGGCGCTCCTTCCCATCTGCGTGTTGCGACAGTGGGGCCTTGAGTTTGCCGTCGCTATCGTGACGGTGGCCTCCTGCACAAAGTAGCCTCTCTTCCCCTTCCCTTTCTTCTCTGGCACTAGGAACCAAGCGCAGCTCTTCTCGCGTCCTATGCCCAGCCGTTCCCCATTCAGGAGATTGGTTCTCGTTCTAGGGGTGTTTTGTGTGATTGTTTTCCAATTTTTGTGTGGACGTTGTTGTTTCCAGGGTTGATTTGGGAATTTTTCAAAAAGTTTAAAATCTATATATAAGAAAGTAGCAAGACTACTCTGTAAAAGAGCATGCCACGTCAACTTACGAGGACGTGGTCACATTACCATTGTCCGATTTTTCTGCTAGACAACACGAACCATTGGATCCCCCGTGAGCCGAATATCACCCATGTCCTTGAGGAATCTTCTGATATCCAACATATACAGTCAGGTCCTCCCCTGTCTCACGAACTCCCCATTCCCAATCGAGCTCCCAGATCTTGAGCCAGCACCTTCTCAACTCCTCGCCCCCGGTGCCGCTTCCAGGGCTGCCCCTGATCCACCAGCTACTCCATTCAGCCACAACACACCCTCGTGGCGACCTCACACTTCCCCATATTCCTAAGCCTCCGCGCCAAAGCCGGTGTGCACAACCGCTCGCTTGCGATCGCTGCTACTACAGCTCGACGGTGAACCACCACGTAAGCAACCGCACCCATTAAGTTCCTATGGGTCCAACATTGCTTAATCATCCGCCAATTTCGCTAGAACACGTCCGCGTGCCTTCTTTGTCCAACTACTGCAGCCACTGCCATCCCACAACACCTCCAACAAAAAGGGTCGCCTTCTTGCACAAAATGGAATGGTCATGGCCTTCGGATCCTGTAGTGTGCTCTCCCACTGCCTGAAGTCATCTACTGCACTGGATCTGGCCCCTCGATTGCCTTCCTTGCAGAACAGAGGAAGAACGAGGAATAACATAGCAATAGAGGAGAACGAAGGCGACCTCTATTGGGCTAGAGACGGGAAGCAGAAAATGGGCCGATCCATGTGAGGGAGAAGAAAAGGGAAATAAAAGACAGAGGGAAATTGTAGCTCGGGTTGGGCCACAATGTCACGGTGTTCTTTTTTACTTTATTTCCTCTTCTCTATTCAGTTCTTAAATTCAAGTTTGAATTTGAACCAGCACATAACAGAAAATAGGAATTAACACTTCTAACATCAATTTATAAGGTTTGTTTCGACTTTTCCACGACACTAACTTGTTTCGCATGGCTCCCTTCTATTGATGTGTGAGTTAAAAAAAAACATATTTCTCCCCTCTCCTGACTTGAACAATTGCGAAATAATTTCATAAAATTGAAATAACTAAATAATACATGACAATTTTGTAATCAACGAAACGTAGGGCGAGTCACGTCACGCCATGCTATCGCGCGGGATTCACCTAGTGATGAATTGAAAATTGGTGCACAATGAGTTGAAAGCTTAGATCTAAGGCCAAATTCAAGCACCGGTTTGGTTTTTCAATTGAAAGCTTAGTTCAAATACTTTAAAGGGGTAAAGAAGTTGAACTTAGGTTGAAAATCTTGGGAGTGCGGTATTGAGAACTCTGTGATTTTTGGTGGAAAGTTTGCAATTTATGGTTAAAATCTGGATGAACATGGGTGAAAATGGGTGATACTTGGGTTGAAAGCTTATACTCTTTTCAATTTTCTTCCGATGAAACAAATAGAAAAGGGCGAGGATGATGCGTGAGAGGTTGTCATTCCAACCATTGTCAGAATCAGCCGCGCGGAGGGCCCCCACGGTTGTCCATAAATTAGATGGGCCCTTGTTCTAGTACATAACTTCTATGCCCATTCTGTCTTGTAAACGAGCCCCCTAGACTATAGTGCCATACATGTAGCATCTAGACGATCCCTATGAAGATGGCTAGCAAACGAAGTCATGAATTGACGTACATTGTGATGCATCCTTCAATTTCTTGTCGATAGTTTTATGCCATGGGGGAAAATGATGACATACATATGATCAGTTAGTCTAGACCGATGTAGTAGATGTTAATTGCTTCGAGAAAATACTATGTCCCTTCGAGAATAGATGACTTTTTAAAAGGTGTGTAGTTAAACTTTTTAAACTTTGATTATTAATAGGTTAAAATTTATTTAGATTCATGAGGTAAAAGTAATATCATTAGATTTTTCATGAATCTTTTTTTAAAATATAAATTTTCATAATTTTTTCTAACATATACATATAAAAAGTCACGGTCAAATATGTATATTGGAAACGTCATCAATGTCTAAAACAACAACTATTTACGAACGGAGAAAGCAGTTATTAGGAGTTAGGGCTAGCACTCCTACTTCATTTAACTCCTCCTGTTTTCATCTCTCGCTCATTTGATAAAGCCCGGCAATCATTTGAGACCCTAGATCGAGCATTGATCGTAGCTTCACCAATTTCATCATGATTCTAAGACAGTCTTAATGCTCCACTTCAGCCGTATTTAAGTCACACCATGTTGGATTAAAACTGAGGTAGAAGGGTAATTGATGAAGAAAAAGATGAGCTACAGCAATTTGTGGGATCTCGGGTGCACCCAACCAATCAAAAAAATTGTGAGAGACAAAAAAGAATCTAAATGCATTTAATTTCTAAGCTCACATTAGATACTCGTATTGAGAAGGTAGTATCTAAGATACGGTTGGAACTGCCCTCGTACAGCTAGGGTTTCATTTCGCGGTCAATGCTTCCCACTGATTGACAAAATGATGGCCGCCTTAATGGAGCCCAAACCGATTGGCTGGATTCATGAACCGTATCTATGGCCCCAGCCTGCTGGAAAGTTAGACGTGTCATAGTTATACCATCTTGTAACATACTAGTAACAAACTTAATTAACGAAGAAACACATGTACATGACCACATGAGTGTATCACACAGACAAAAGTTTACAGGTTTGCACGCCCAGTTTTGCTTGTCACGCAAAGCAATGGAAGCATACAATCAGATTGCTGACTCATAGCGGCGTACAGGACATGATTACACCAACAGAATCCCTTCCAGTTTTTTAAAAACACTGCACGGTCTGAAAAAAGGATCTTTCAACAAAAGGGAAAGTAGTCGAAGGCGCCCCACCAACCAGGTTCATACAAAAGGTCAACGTCTCGAATGGCCATGTTCTTTTAATTGAAGTTCTTAGGCCTGCTCAGCTGAACCTTCTGTACACGAGAAGAAGCAACAGAAAGGAACGTTACTAGTTCCTAGTGGTTTTAGCCAGTTTAATTCTGTAGTACAGCCGTACAGCACGGCTTAAAAGAAAGGAACGTTACTAAGTTCAATATAAATCCCGCAACGAATGATTATTGACAATCGATCATCAAACAAAACTTTCCCAACGATTACACCTTACAACATGATTGTCACTTACAGCTCACCACGCTCATAATCTCTACAGTTACGGCTCCAGGACTTCGTCGCGCCAATGCCAAAAGGAAATATGCATCTCTCCACTCCGCACCCAGTTATATGCCGTCCATATCCACAGTTCCCTATACCGAGTAATGTGCATTTTTTTCGAACCTCCAGGTTACTATCATGGTGATCTGAAGAGTAGGCAATGACCTACAACGTAGAGGATCAGATTCCTTAACAAAATTTTGATGATCTGAAGAGTAGCAACAACTGACAAAAGTCCAAACCAGCTGCTGTTGTGAAGAACTGAGGATCACTTTCACGCACTGCTGCGTTGTACTCCAGCCTCCAGGTTACTATCTCGTACTATCAACATCAACACATTGGAGTAGGATCAACAGCCGGCAAGTGTATAAGACTATAAGCTTTCCCCCTGAATAGCACTTAATCTGAACCGTCCAGCGTTCCATTGGACGGGCAAGAACACGTCCAGACCTCGAGGTGTAGTTGCAAATTTGCGATACCATTGTGAAGTCTCCTCCTCTTCCCCTTGCCGCTAAACAAAGCATTTGGAAAGCTTCTTTCCAATATTTATTCTACTTTCTTGTTTCTTCTGTCCTCTCCTCTCCCTCCCCACATGGTTTGATCAGCCAGAAACGACAACCAAGCCATGCCTCCGCCGCTCGCCGCCGTGCTGATGCTGCTCCTGGCGCTAGCCGCTGGCCCGGCCCGCGGCGCCAACGACCTGGCGTCGGACACCGCGGCGCTGCAGGCCTTCCTCGCGCCGTTCGGGTCGGCGTCCGTGTCCTGGAACTCGTCCCAGCAGACGTGCTCCTGGACCGGTATCGTCTGCTCCGGCGGCCGCGTCACGGAGATCCACCTCCCCGGGGATGGCCTCCGCGGCTCCGTCCCCGTCGGCATGCTCGGTAACCTCAACAAGCTCGCCGTGCTGTCGCTGCGCTACAACGCGCTCTCCGGCCCGCTGCCGGCTGACCTGGCCGCGTGCGTCGAGCTGCGGGTCATCAACCTGCAGTCCAACCACCTCTCCGGCGAGCTCCCGGCCGCGATTCTGGCCCTCCCCGCGTTGACGCAGCTCAACCTCGCTGACAACCGCTTCTCGGGGAGAATACCGCCCACCATTGCCAAGAACGGGAAGCTGCAGCTGCTCTACGTGGATGGCAACCTCCTCACCGGCGAGCTACCGAACGTCAACATGCCATTGCTCACCGCTTTAAACGTCTCCTTCAACAACCTCACTGGCGAGATTCCGAAAGGCCTTGGTGGCATGCCGGCGACGTCTTTCCTCGGCATGCCGCTGTGCGGCAAGCCCCTCCCACCGTGCCGAACACCAAATTCCCAACCACCTTCGCAGGCTCCCGCGCTCCCGCCTCAAGCCGCGGCCTCGGTGGACCGCCCCAGGCGACGCGGGCGACACCTCGCCGGCGGTGCCATCGCTGGCATCGTGATCGGCTGCGCATTCGGCTTCCTGCTTATCGCCGCGGCTCTCGTCCTTGTCTGCGGCGCCCTGCGGCGCAAGCCGAGAACCTACCGCAGCCAGGATGCCGTCGCGGCGGAGCTTGCACTGCACAGCAAAGAGGCAATGAGTCCGAACAGCTACACTCCACGGGTCTCCGACGCGCGGCCGCCTCCGCCTCCGCCTCCGCCCCATGCAATGCCGCTTGCCGTCGCCCCCGTCGCCCCCGTCGCCGTGGGGCGGAAGAAGCTCTTCTTCTTCGGGAGAGTGCCGAGGCCGTACGACCTCGAGGACCTGCTCCGCGCGTCCGCCGAGGTTCTTGGCAAGGGCACGTACGGCACTACGTACAAGGCCGCGCTCGAGTCCGCGCCTGAGGTGGCGGTGAAGCGTCTCAAGGAGACCTCGCTGCCGGAGCGAGAGTTCCGGGACAAGATCACGGCGATCGGCGGGATGGACCATCCTAACGTCGTGCCCCTGCAGGCCTACTACTTCAGCAAGGACGAGAGGCTCATGGTGTACGAGTTCGTCGCGACGGGCAGCCTCTCCTCCATGCTTCACGGTACGCTCAGTGTTTTCTTGTCAGGATTTCTCTGTTTTCGTGTTCGAAACTTCGAATTGGATCAAATTTCTGAACTGGTAAAAATTTAGGTAACCGTGGCTCCGGCCGGTCGCCGCTGAGCTGGGAGTCGAGGAGGCGCATCGCGCTGGCGTCGGCGCGCGGCCTGGAGTACATCCACGCCACGGGCTCCGAGGTCGCGCACGGCAACATCAAGTCGTCGAACATACTCCTCGGCCGGTCGGTGGAGGCGCGCGTGGCCGACCACGGCCTCGCGAGCCTCGTCGGTCCCGCGGGCGCGCCGTCCATGCGCGTTGCGGGCTACCGCGCACCGGAGGTCGTCGCGGACCCACGCCGGCTCTCGCAGAAGGCCGATGTGTACAGCTTCGGCGTGCTGCTCCTGGAGATGCTCACGGGGAAGGCACCCACGAACGCCGTGCTGCACGACGAAGGCGTGGACCTCCCGCGGTGGGGCGCGCTCCGTGGTGCGCGAGGAGTGGACGTCCGAGGTGTTCGACACGGAGCTGCTGAGGCACCCCGGCGCGGAGGAGGAGATGGTGGAGATGCTGCGGCTGGCCATGGACTGCACCGTTCCTGTGCCGGAGCAGCGGCCGGCAATGCCAGAGATCGTCGACCGCATAGAGGAGCTCAGCGGCCCGGCATCGGCGTCGATGGCCCGGTCCGGCCGGAGCGTGTCGGTGGACGAGGCGGACGATCGGCCGCTCAAGCCCGCCGGGTCGATCCGCGACAGCTGAACCTCTATTCTTCAGTTCGTGACACTTCATGTCATCCAGCATAGTGACCATTCGGTAACCTATGGAAGGTTCTGAAAGAAAATCTTGTCTTCTTGTGTTTGTCTTAGGTCATTGCCGTGTGCTGTTTATTCTTTGAAGTTTCATGAATTTCTTGATTCTTCTTCCTTCCCAATTCCGTCGATTAGCAGCGTGTGGTGACTGGTGAGAGATGTTGCGATAGGAGAAGCATTGGTGCAATATGTAATTACTGCATGATTGATGTTGATTTCGTTTTGATCGTGCGCGGGCCATACGTATCATCACCTAACAGCTAGTACGTGAAGAAAAAAATTGCTTTTGTGCTATTACCTCGTGCATTGCAACTCATAAAAGTGCTTTGAATTTGCCATATAACGGAGTCAAAACAACAGCATGCTGCTCATGCTGACATCATACAAATAATCATCAGATGACCCATTCATTGCCCTTACCCTTACCAAGTGAAGCGACCAAGTTGAACGACAGTGACATAAGCATTGTGGTAAACCATGGCAGTTAGACACCCTAATGTCAGTTAGCTGCAGCTCGAATTTTCCACACAGCAAAAATAAAAAAGAGTTCTCTGAGAAAGCAACGAGAACATGGCTGTGTGTTGGCAGCACATCAGATTGCCTCGAAGATACGAAATGCTCCAAATCTCCAATGAGAAAACAGAATCCTTGTGTTTTTAGGCCGTACTTGCCGAGCATAACTTCCTGGAGTCGAACAAAATAAAAAGAGGAGCAAGGTGGTTTGGAGCTGGATACACAGACCACGCACGCCCTGTCTGTCATTAGTTGTCAGGCTTTTAAAAAGAAATTGAGGCCGATCGAGCCGGAATCGCTTCCCCACTAATTGTGCACAACAATCAATGGGCTATATATCGATCCCTAGCAATAATGGTGGACGTGAACTATTGGTCCTTGCAACAGCTCGGCCTCGGCCATGGCCACGACCACCAATCCAATCCGATCCATTGAACTACACACCTTTCGGCACGGCACAGCTCTCCTGTTCTCCTCTCTACGCTCTCTTCAGAGATCAGAACACATGCAAGACTCTTTGGATCGTGTAGACTGCACTAGTACAGTGGAGTACTAGTTTCAGTAAGCAGTGTGTGGGTAAAGTTACGTGGAACTGGGGAGGCACACGAGGACGACGCAGACGCGACGCATTGAAGTGAACTGTTGTGAAAGCAGAGGCAGGCGTCGTGGAGTGCGTTTAATTGATGGGGAGCCTTGCCTGGCTGTACTCGCTGAAAGCAGAAAGCAGAGGCAGGTTCGATCGCTTTTCGTTGCACCGGTCCCCGCCCGGCCGGCCGGGCGGTGGGGGGTGGGTGGGCGAGCGCTGGGACGGATGGATGGAGCCCTCCCCTCCCCGTCCACCCCCAGCAGTTGCACTTGGCAAGTGCGTGCCACCAAGTGCCGCGCCGAGAGCGGTGTCCGCGTCCGGCGGCATCCCGCAGCTGCAATCTCGCTCGCGCGCGCGGGGCTCCGTTAATGTTAAAGAAAAAAGGAATCAGTTTTAGCCCTCTCTCAGGCCACAATAGCAGATTTAGCCTCTTCTAAATTTTAATCTTAAATTTGATCCCACGACATAACGAACAAGCAACACGTGACACGTATCACATCCAGAGAACACAATGAGTGACATATTACGGTCTAAAACTGCCACGGGTGTTAGCACCACGTCAGCCACATGACAGACTACCTATCGCGGTTTGAACGTGCGACATATGGCCTGTCGCGGATCTAGACCACGACATGTTGCACCTCCAGGCCGCGATAGGTGGCCTGTACACCCTATCGTGGTTCTAGACCATGATATGTCTCCATTACGCTTTTTAGACGTGATACATGTCATGTGTCGTTTATCCTTTGTGTTATGGGTTAAATTTAATTTTGTATTTTAAAGGAGACTAAATTTACTACTCCCTCCGTCTAAGAATGTAAGACGTATTTCAATTGGTTAAGACAAGACTTTGACCAATAATTACTCTATTCATATGCGATTTATGTGACATAAAATTGATATCATTAGATTCATCTTTAAAAGTACTTCCTTATTATTATGATTTTATATCACATAAACTGTATATTAATAGAGTAATTATTGGTCAAAAACTTGTCTTAACAAATCAAAATACGCCTTACATTCCTGGACAGAGGGAGTATTATAATTCGGTAGAGGCCAATTTGACTTTTCTTCCGTGTTAATGTGTTCCTTTGCAGGGCACGGTGCGCTCGGCCGTGCCGGCCGGCCACCTCTGGGCGCGCGTGCGCTCCTGCACTATGCGACTAGCGGCACGGCACTACCGCGTCGGTGTTAAACTTTGTTTCAACTCCGTCGGTGGCAGTGGCGAGCATGCACGGCTGCCGTCGCAGCGTTTCAGATGTTAAGATGAGTACTGCCACAGTGCCACTAGCCCATGTACGGATCGGGTTTTGGGTTGTTGGCCCATTTTAGCTGCCACGGGGCTACGTATCTGCCTTATTCTTGGCCACGAATATTTTCGGCACACTGGCTAGTAGCCCAAATGGCCCATTCTCTCAAGGAAGTTCACTGTTCAGGTCCAAACACAAGGCTCAGCCGAACGTTCATTCCTTTCTTCTCTCCCCATACAAAATTGGCACCGGGTCACCACCTGTCATCCACCCAGACCCCACCGTCTAAGCTTCTTCTCTCCCAAGAAATAAACCCACTAAAACACACACACAGTCAGATCCAGCCGCTCCCCACGACCGCACCGAGACCAAATCCTTGCTAGGGTTTTACTCCCGCGCCGCCGTCCTAAAATCTCCCCCGGAAGGCGACCATGTCCGGCGGTCCAGCGGCTGTTTCGTTCCTGACCAACATCGCGAAGGCGGCGGCGGGGCTCGGCGCGGCGGCCTCCCTCCTCTCGGCGTCGCTCTACACCGTGGACGGCGGCGAGCGCGCCGTCATCTTCGACCGGTTCCGCGGCGTGCTCCCGGAGACCGTCGGCGAGGGCACCCACTTCATCGTACCCTGGCTCCAGAAGCCCTATATCTTCGACATCCGCACGCGGCCGCACAACTTCTCCTCCAACTCCGGCACCAAGGACCTGCAGATGGTAAACCTCACCCTCCGCCTCCTCTCCCGCCCCGACGTCGTCAATCTGCCCACCATCTTCACCTCCCTCGGCCTCGAGTACGACGACAAGGTCCTCCCCTCCATCGGCAACGAGGTGCTCAAGGCCGTCGTGGCCCAGTTCAACGCCGACCAGCTCCTCACCGAGCGCCCCCACGTCTCGGCACTCGTCCGCGACTCCCTCATCCGCCGGGCCCGTGAGTTCAACATCATCCTGGACGACGTCGCCATTACCCACCTCTCATACGGCATCGAGTTCTCGCTGGCCGTCGAGAAGAAGCAGGTCGCGCAGCAGGAGGCCGAGCGGTCCAAGTTCCTTGTTGCCAAGGCGGAGCAGGAGAGGCGTGCGGCCATCGTGCGCGCTGAGGGAGAGAGTGAGTCAGCAAAACTCATTTCTGAGGCCACGGCCATCGCTGGGACTGGTCTGATCGAGCTGAGGAGGATCGAGGCGGCCAAGGAGATTGCTGCGGAGCTGGCCCGCTCGCCCAACGTTGCCTACATTCCCTCTGGTGAGAGCGGCCGGATGCTGCTCGGCCTTAACGCTGGCGGGTTTGGCGGCCGGTGATTTACCACTTCCATTTTACTCCTTTAGTTGCGGGAACATCTGTCTTGCGTTATGAGGGACTAAGTAAAACGATGATATGGAGAACAATGATATCTGTTACTCTTGGTCATGTTAAGTTTGAATGTCTCGGGACGAAATGTCCTTGTCTTTTGATCCAAATAAGGTCAGCGTCTGGACATCTCGTATATGATTTGTCCGATTAATCTTTGTGGTGTTATTGGATCTGCATGCTAGTTACGCCTATGATGCTTGCTCGTGTTAATTTCATAGTTCTCTAACATCGCAGGGGTTGTATATTTGTATATCTTTGGCTTCATAGTTACTAATGTTGCTTGGTTGCATTTGTTTTAACAATTTCAGGGATGCTATCTTTGTTTCCAAAGCACTAGTTTGTGTGTATTATTGCCCCGTGGCATCTTGAATAGATTCCCCTGTTGAGAATGCTATCCGCTGGTTAAATATGAGCCCTTTGGTGACAATTTCCTTGGTTCTGCAGCTCATCAACTGATGTTTAGAAGCACTATAGCTCCTGTGAAGTTATGAATCCTTTAACTTGGAGTTTGCCTCTCTAGTGGAATAGTGGTACAAGAGTCAATTCTGGATATGATATGCCAGTGGACGGTAGGTTGATGCTGTCATATTTGATTTCAGCTAAATGGTATACTTTAACGTGGTCTAATAAGGTCTAGTGCTTTGTAGCTCTACAGTTTGGTCTTAGAATAGCCCAGTAATGCTTGCATTGGTTCTGATTTATATCAATACATGTTGAATGATATCTTCTTGTTGATGCCATAATTGATTTTCGTGAGTTGTATGAGGGTTGTTAATTCTAGTGTAAGTTCTTTTCTGGTGCAATCTGTATGGCATGATGATTGCTTTCATGTGCATTGTTGGTATTGGGTTGCACTAGTGTTACATGAATCAATTCTGGAGATAATATGCCAGTAGAGAGTTGGTGGATGCTGTGATATTTGATATTAGCTCAATGATATGGTTTTGGCATGGTCAGAACAGGTCTAGTTAATTCTTGGAGTTTAGCACTAGGATTTTGGTCTAGGAATAACCCTGTAATCCTCTTATTGTTAGTGCCCATCTACTTGTATGTTGTGACTTGCAGGAGGGCTTGTTAATTTCTGTTGGAAGTTCTTTTCTGGTACAATCTGGATGGCCTGGTGATTGCTGTTCACTGTAGTCCTCCCTAGCCTCGCGTTAATCCTGTTCTATATCAGTTTTATGACCTGCATTTTATGAGGGCTTGGCTGCTTGTAGGCTCTGCATATCAGCAGTGTATACTCTGGCTACGTTTTGGTTTATTGCTGTTACTTTTGATAACTGTGCTTATCTGATTAGTGGTGAGAGGACAACTAGTGTTATTTTGTATCGGATCATGGTTACGTTGCAATGATGCATTTTATGGGGAATTTTGGTTTTACTCTGCTTCTGCAGATCTCAGTTCGACTCTGCTTCTAGAACTGTGTCAATGTTTGCTGCTGATCTATATTCCGGTTGTGTTTTGTTTGAAACCCAAAAGATAGCCTCCCCTCTTCCCCCGCCGAGGTATGCACATTTTTCATGCCATTGCTTGTAAGTTTTTTTAGTTTTTGGAGGAATGTTGCTGGTAAGATTTTTCCTTTTGTTTTCTGTTCGAATGCTGCTGGTAAGATTGATCTTGCTATACCTATAAGCATCAATCAATTGTTTGCTTATTTACCTCTCAGTGCTATGCTATTCACTTTTGTTAGATATGAACAGGTTTCCTCGCAGTGTAAGATGTTTGCTATCTACTGATGAACCCCCGTCTGGCATGATCGGCATCCTATTTGATTAATCGGCACTAAATTGCACGTGTTTCTATCGGAAGCTAAGCGGCAACTATGGCCGATGGGCGGTTGATTGCTTGCTCGGCATTCGGCAACTTCTGGTGCAATGTCGAGCCTGAGCAATATGTTTTGGTCCACGCTATGCATCTGAATCCAGATGAGGCTTGTGAGTAATGAAAGTCGTGGTCATCCAGCCCAGTAAGGTGGGCTGAAAGCACCCAGAATCTTCAAACGGTCCGAAATGTCCAAAGTTTTGCCGCCCCGCGGCTCAATTACGGCCCCCCGCGCCGAGACGAGGGAACTCGGCCGTCGGTGCTGTCTTTCGCCTTTGACCGAGGCGCGGTCGCGTAGGGTTCGTTCGTCTGGAAGCCGACGGTCGGCGGGGGCCGATGCGGCGACGTTGGTCTTTTTTTTTCCCCCTCTTTTTCGAACTTCGCCGACCCGACAATTTGTCAAAGGTCCTGGCCCCTGGGCAGAAATCGACGGACAGTCCAGTTTTTTCCTGGGGCCCATGTGCCACCGGCTAATACTGGACATAATTGCAGTCTACTTTCTCTAGGCATCCCGTGTCATGCATGCTGCAGCTGTAGCCACGCCGCCTGGCTACACCTAAAGACGTGGTTTGCTCTTCCCCTGGACTAGATAGATTGCATCCCTTGTGAGAGTGAACCGAGGCATAGGCTCTTTGCTGGATTCAACTTCTCCTACGACGATTGATGCTTTCGAATTCTTCCCTGAACGGACGGTACTATCTAAAGTAGTGTTTGTATGAAGAGAAAACATCATCGTGGCTCTCTCTATTCTAATAATAAAATCTCAAAAGCGCTTTATCAAGCACACGTGATATGGGTTGTCGGATCTGGCATCGACGTACATGATTTTATCTTCCTCTTCTGTCGGATGCACTTCTTCCTCGTAAGGTTATGAGTGGGGTGGTGTTCACGATTCTTCATAAGCTTAGAGAGATGATAAGGGTGGTGGTGGGTAGGGGAGTAGGTAGGGGCAGGGCGGAGCGAAAGCGTCATTGGCCACATGGACAACGGAGGATGGCTAGTTAGGAAGAGTTGGCCAATAGGTGAACACTAGAGAAGAGAGATGAGTGGTGGTAGAAATGACGATGGCGATGATAATGGTTAGGAAGTGAAGGAGGTTGTGGGGGAGCTACCGAGGATGAGGAAGGAGGCGGGAGAAAAGATAAAGGCGAGGCTCACCACACAGTGTGGTGACGAGGGAAGATGAGAAGGATGGAGGAAAGGAGGAGGCCAACGGTGATAGTCAACGAGCGGCTTGTGTAAAAAAAAGATGCTTATGCGTCTTTTAATCATGTCTCTATTTTGAGCTAATAACTGTACTGCTAGAGTGGTTAGCTCAAGTTTGAGAAGTAGAAATTATACTATTTTTTTAAAAAAATTCACATAAATCAGTTTAATTATCGCAGGATTCAAGAAAAATTCCGTGTTCCTAACGGATCCTAAATTTATAAATAAAATTTAAAACTTTTCCAACAAAAAGCATGTTTTGAAGGTACTCTACTACTCCGGTACTCCCTGGAAAGGAGAACAAAGTCTTTCTCTCCAAAGCTGCTCCCACGAATTCCAGGAGCAGCAACCAAACTCTCACTCGCACCCCAACTGGCGAAACCCCAAGAAAACCCAGCCGCTCACCACCACAGGCCCTCCGAGACAAAACCGCAAGCACCTCCCGCACGCGGCCATGCCTCCTTGCTGAGGAGCCCGACGAGCCGTCCAGCTCTCACCGGAAAGTGGAAGCGCCTCCATGGACCCGGCCTTCGTGGAGCTCGAGCGCCGCAGCCGCTACCTCAGTTCGCTCGTCCGCCGCACCAAGCTCACCGACCCGCCCGAGCCGGAGCCGGAGCCGGAACTGAAAGTCGCGCTGAAGCCAGCGGCGGAGCCCAGTGGTGGGGAAGGCAAGGGCGGTAAGTTGGAAATCAAGGGAAGGGAGGTGAAGGCGAAGGGGCAGGCGAATGGGGAGGCGAAGAAGGTGGCGGTGCGGGTTCGGGCGGCGGACATGCCGCTGGCTCTTCAGCGGCGCGCGATCCGGATCGCCGGGGAGGCCATTGTCGGCATGCCGCGGCTCGACAGCAAACGCCTCGCGCTCGCGCTCAAGAAGGTACCACCCAAAGTACTTTCTTCTCTCTTAAATTTGTTATTTACTTGTGGTCAACGAATCAGGTTGCTCAATAATTGTTTTGGGCAAGTCGATACTTATCGAGCTCATTTAATTGCTCTACACGAGAATAAAATCAGATGTAAAACAAAGAATTAAAGTTAAAGGGTTGGATTAAGATCTATAACTTCATTCTACTAATGTTCTTAGTTGGGTAGTTGTTGACTCCGGAAGGTGTATATCTGAACTTTAGAGTCCCGGGAATGGTTGGGAAGTTGTTTGGTGTTGACAGTGAAGTTTGATGCTAAGGCTATTTTGACCTAGATGAAATGGGAGGCAGAATGCCATTGCTGCCAGATCAGATAGTTCATTGTGTTCTTTTATGAGAGACAAAGATGGCCCACTACAGCACTGAAAATACTGAAAAATATATATATGAGATGTGGAATGCTCAGGACGGATAGTTATATTTTGCTGCTAGAGGTAGTTGACTATTTGCAAGTCGCAACCATGTTAGGAGTTGAACATGTATGATAGCTAAGCATGCTCGAGGAACTGAAAGGTACATGTTGACTTTCCGCAGCAAGGGGGCTGTAAACCTCTGGATGAGAAGTGGGAAATTCGTTGTGGTTGAGCAATGCTTAATCTCAGCTGTTGATTCTATGATATGATTGATTCATCTAAGTTCAACCAAGAACTTCTACATTTTCCTTTAGTTGGAGTTGGCAGTTGGAGCATTGATCCTCAAATTGGAAACCTTGATATCAGTATTGGGAAATATCGAATTAGATTGTTGTAGTTAGTTACTAATTGTGCATGTCCTTATTTGCACTATACTGCTGTTTAAGTTTGTTATGACCTACTAAGAAACAATAACTTCACACGTATATATGTTCTCTTGACCCCTTGTCACGTCAGTAGTTCGGTACTAATGAACGTAATGTAGGCATGTAGCTAATAATCTAAGGCTTTTCTTCCTCCGCAGCCCCCCAAAAAACTAGCAATTTATGCATTTATATTGTTTTTGTTTGAAACTTTAAATGTAGATGTGTTCCTTATCAATAGAAACAAGAATACTACCAGCAAAGGGGTTTTTTCCAGAGAGTAGCACGAAAGAATATGCATGTGGATGATTTCTATATCTCTGGTGTTGATTAGATAGCATGCTTTCGCTTTCACAATATTACCAAGATTTTCTCTCCATATTTACTCAACCCCAGTACAATGCAAGCAGAAACAGTCTTCATGCATCATCTTTCCATTCTGAACAAGCTAATGTTGCATTGCAGGCTTTGAGCGACTATTTTCTTCCCCTTTTTTATCTGCATGATGAAATATATAGTTCTCGTATAGCCAGCTATACAAACTGCAATAGATGATTACCAAGTGCTTTCGGTATTCCCCTAAAAAATGTGTTTTCACTTTTCAGTATGGCAGAGGAACTTGCATGTAGACTCCAGACATAATCCTGAGCAAACGCTTGTGATATTGTTTATGTGCAAAACTAGATCTCAAATTCAATTGGGTTATTGGCAAATGCTTGTGATATTATTCTTTATCTGCAATCAAACAAGATCTCGTAATTCAATTGGTCTAGTGGCATCGCTTTGTGCCTACTTGTGAGATGATTACTGTTATGTTTGAAAACTTAAAGGATGTAATATCCTCCATAGTCTTCATTCTCACTCTTCATGACAGTTGATGGCTAGAAATTGTTCTCATTTGCTTACAGGAGTTTGATACAACATATGGACCTGCCTGGCACTGCATTGTCGGCACAAGCTTTGGTTCCTATGTCACTCACTCCATGGGGGGTTTCTTGTACTTCTCTGTGGACAAGGCCTACATTCTTCTCTTCAGAACCGCTGTTGAGCCACTGAGCCACCCGTGATAAGATCTGGAATCTATCTTTTCACACAGAGTGTAGATGCAGGGCAATTTGTAATTTAAACTGATGTATTAGATGCTCAACACGCAGTAAGTTGAAGTAGTAGAGGCGAATGATACCACTCTGCATACAAGAATGTAAACAAACATGCCTCTAGCTACCGTGTAAAATTCCGCGTACTGTTGGTATTGACTTGCAAAGCTGTAGCCTGACACAAATCTCCATGTTTACCTCAGTTGCAATAATGCTTTGTGATTATAGCGGCCGAGCTGGTGAAAACTGTGTCATGGAAACTCAGAAAACTCCGTTGGATTTGTGAATCCTCTGAATCCAAATCGCAGTACACTTCCAGCTTCTTGCTTGTCAAATGTTTCTGTTGTTCTCTTCCCTATTATTTTTGCTTGTAATATTTTGTCGATTCCGCTGTGCTATAGAAACGGTCAGGACGGGGAAAGTACGGCAGAAGCAGAAGTGCAGAACTGCGTCGCTGCTACTAATTCGCCAGTGCAGTCAGGCTCCGACATGCGACATGCGTGATGATGAGAGTACGAAGCGTACGTGCATATGCAAGACACGTACACCCGCGGGAGTCGGCGGAGGCGTGGTCACAGGTCCTTGTAACGTGGCCCTTGGCGTTGGTGACGCTGTGCCGGTGGCGGAGTACAGGAGTTAGTTCTTGGCGGGGCAACGCAGAGGCGGCCACTGAGGCACTGCGGCACTGCGGCCGTGGAGCGGGCGAGCAGCCGCAGGAGCAACAACCCCCGGTGACGTCGAAGCTAGCGACCAGCGCATCGTTCGCGACCGGCCCTGCCGCCGGCAGAGGCACGGCACCTCACGCCTTAACGGCTTGCAGCACATAACTAAGGGTTAGGACTAGGATCACTACATAACTTCGGACCTGCCACATACGTTGTTTTGGAATTTTAGTTACAGAAAGGATTGTCCATTCTTACGTCGCTTCGATCTTACCCGGAGCTACCCATTTACCCCTCATGAACAAACCCCACAGGAACTGAAGCAGAGGCCAGGGATAGACGCAGGACCACTCTTAATAAACAGCAACAAAAAGGCAACCGAAAATACTTACTGCCACCAACAGTGTAAGGGGCTCCCCCCCAGCCAGTTCAGGCTCCAAATTTTGCGACAACAATCATAGCACGGCTACAGCATTATACCAAAGAAACCAGGATCCAGACCACATTGCATAGCGTCAGTCGACAGTAGCAAACACTAGCTACTAGTTTGTAGGGCACGTAAAACCGGCTTTACTGCCCATCACTGGAGTCGCGCTTCGGGGCCTCCCTGATCTCTTCCGCAGTGTCCTCCTGAAGCCAAGTTCATCGGTTACGATTGTTCAGGAATCAGGATGAATTTGAAGAACAAGAGGAAAAAAGCGTTTGATTAATGGATGATACCGTGATGTCGGAAGTCCACAGGGTCAAGTTATCACGAAGGAGTTGCATGATCAAAGTGCTGTCCTTGTAGGATTCCTCGCTCAGGGTGTCCAGCTCAGAAATGGCCTCATCAAAAGCCTGTAGATTGAAAGCGAGGAACATTATCATGATGCCAAGTTACCAACTATGTCTCAAGGAAGATACAAGCTTCTAAAGAATAATAAAAAGAGATGGAAGACCCAAATGGGCCAGAAAACATACTTACTGAAATAGATTTAACTATGAGAAGTTGCATAAAAAAAGTGTTGCTAATACTAATATTTGACTTGTGTACTTGTTAAGAACTTTGGCATTTCATGATGAACTAGTTGCCCAAGTATTGCTACAGCTGCAGAAAATAGTTTTATTTTTATCTGGCATTCTCGTAAAGGCACTTGTGCCTTTGAATGTAAAAGAATTGGCAGAACAGGTCAAGTACAGACTCACATTCATGACAGCTAAGACAAACACTGGGTCAACCAATAATAAGAGGGGGACTTAACGATAATAATCGTACGAAATTAGGTAGACCACTTGACAAATTTCTGTGGGCACACTAGCACCACAGTTGACAAGCAATGCAAAGATTTTGTTGTCTCTCAAACAACAGTTACAGATTATGGAAGTTCCATTTGTTCTGCAAGTCAATGACCAAATAGTAAGGAAAAGCAACTAAAACCGTAGTGTTGGGTGCTCTGTCCATGATCAAAAACAAAAAGTGGTTGCCAAACTATAGCAATGAGGGGTGTCAAATTCAGAAATGCCATGAAAAAAGGGTTATATAGTAATAAGTACAATAAGTCCAGTAACGGAGGTCAGATAGTTTTCTTTCTCAAGTTGTTGCGATCTATGTAATTAAGTGATGTATATAATATAATCTACTGCGCCCCCAAATTGACCTATTCTTATCCCTTTTGCGCGCTTCAAAAATGGTACTTTTTTCCCCGTCAGAGCAGCGCAGAGAAGGTTGGCAATGTAAAGCTAACAAAATGAATGTGTGATGTGGATCAGATATTAGCCAGATTCCTGTTCACTATTAATGATATGAGGACCTGGATGTATTTTGATAGTCGTCACCACATTAAACATGAAGACATTATTCAAAAACAAAATACTGCATTCACTACACAAGCATTGCATGTCTAACAGGTCGCATATATAAACAGAAAATCTAATTGATGCACAAAAACTAACCTGCTTTGCAAGATTGCAAGCACGATCAGGAGAGTTGAGGATCTCATAATAGAACACCGAGAAGTTAAGTGCCAGCCCAAGCCTAATCGGATGAGTTGGAGCCAGCTCAGCCAAAGCAATATCCTGATAGATTATAACACAAACCAAAACTTTTTAACAAAGATCAATACCACATGTAATAAGATTCCCAAAGAAACTAATGAAAGAGAGAAGAATAATACTTCCCCACAAAATTTAACATCGTTAACAAAGAATATGAAGAAAAAAATGATCAACCTGAGCAGCCTTGTATGCCACCATGGTATTCTCAGCAGCATCCTTCCTCTCAGCACCACTCTTGAATTCGGCAAGATACCTATTTATCACAATTGATTTAGCTAAATTAAAAACTGCAACCCCATGATTCCTGCAAAATCTCTACTGGTCATCATATTACCTGTAGTAGTCACCCTTCATCTTAAGGTAGAAGACCTTGGACTCAGCGGCGGTGGAAGAGGGTACAAGGTGGGTTTCCAGCAGCTTGAGGATGCCATCGCAAATCTTGGTGAGCTCAGTCTCGATCTTGCCACGGTAGTCCTTGATGAGTGTGACTCGGTCCTCGTTGCCACGGCTCTCCTCCTTCTGTTCAATGGAGGAGATAATGCGCCACGAGGCACGGCGAGCTCCAATCACATTCTTGTATGCAACAGACAGGAGGTTGCGCTCCTCCACAGTGAGCTCCTCGGAGTCAACCGTCTTGGCCACCTTCTCCATGAACTCGACCATCTCCTCGTACCTCTCGGCCTGCTCGCAAGCTTGGCCATGTACACATTCTCTTCACGGGAAAGCTCCGCTGGTGCCGACATCTTCACTGGTTACAATTTCTGAACTTTTTGAATGCCAAATCTGCAGATCAAAGAGACGAATAAAAAAACGGGTAAGCTAACAGTGTTCTCCAAATCTATTTTCTCTCAAGAGTGATATGTACAAATATACAATTCAACATTGAATAATCTGCGATCCACACATAAGACAGAAGTTAAGAAACAAAAATTCCAAAAGGGAAGCACTACTTAGCAATTCTCCCTTATTTCTGTTCTTCTTGCTGACAGGCCCGAACACGGAATATTTTTTTGAGTTTGAATTGTGTACAATGTGCCGTACACTGGCGTGTGTTGAAGAGCAAATTTGAATTACTACCCTGATCAGTGTGCCCAAGCTAACGATACCTCCCTATATAGATGCAAAGCCTCGGATCTGATCGGCTATGATAAATCAACACAAAAGAAGACTCAGAAGAAAGGCAAAAGTTTCCATAAGCAAATACACCATAATCAAACGGATCCCCTCAAAACACAGGCTTTGACAGGATCCGAACGTACGGCACATCATATCAAACCAACTGCAGATAGATCACGACAACCCTATCATACTACTCACTAAGCACAGCAAAATCCGGTACGGGAACTGCATGCTTAGCTGAAAATTCAGATGAAAGGTAAAGTCCCGTCAAAACCACAGATCAAGGGGGACCTCACCAGCGAAGATCTAACTGAACAAACAAAAATGGAGTAAAACTAAGCGGGGGCAAGATTTGAGGGAAGAAATCGCGAGCGAGCGGTACCTCTGCGTGCGTCGCCGCTCGTCTCTCCTCGC
Source organism: Stipa capillata (assembly GCA_019208055.1). Lineage (NCBI taxonomy): Eukaryota > Viridiplantae > Streptophyta > Magnoliopsida > Poales > Poaceae > Stipa > Stipa capillata. Next base: position 138,202 of record JAGXJF010001797.1, read on the forward strand.
GCTCAGTCGTTCGAACTGGGGGAGGGAGAGGAGGAGGCGTCCCGGGGACTAGAAAAGCAACTCCCCGAGTCCCCTCAGCCCAATGGCGCACCGACGCGTGTCGATACACGTGGGACCGGCCCCACGGAGCAGCGGTGGCGCTGACGAGGCTGACAGTCTGGACGGACAGGCTAGCCCACATGTCAGCGTGGGCCATGCTGCGGGTCGTGGTGGTGGTGGGCCCCGCGGGGCGCGTCACCCCCGCCGCGACAGCCCGGAAGGGGAACGCCTCTCGCATCGCACAGACTGCAAAGCTACCCCGCTCTACTGTCCGGTGGGGCCCGCGTTGCTTGCTGACCACGGGCTACGCTGCCGCGCGCGCCGGGTGCGGGTAAAAAGATGGGTGCGCGGGGGTGGACGGGCAGGGCGGCGGGCGGCGGGCGGCGGGCGTGGCGCTGACGAGGCGGCGGGGCCCGCACCGTGGGTACTCGCGCGAGGCGCTGGCAGGGACGGCTGCGGTGCGTTTGGTTTGGTTTGGTTTGATTGCGTTGGGCTGGAATCCTAGTGGCGGCTGTTGACGTTTTCTTCGCCCGCTTCGGAGGAAATTCCTCTGCTTTCCCGTCGGCGTGCAAATGGATAGTACCTGCCGGCGCCGACAGACATGACTCGTCTAAACCGCGGTTCACATATGCTACTGCATATTGTGAAGGCTTGAATTTGGCAGTAACATCGCTTCAATTCCCACGAGAATCGGAGACTGTCAAGTTCACTGCCGTGCCTACCAAAACACTGAAACATGAATAAAAACCATATGAATTAGGGGTGTTCAGACCCGGTTTACACTATTTGACAAAACCGGTGGATCTACAAAGTTAGTACTACTTTTGTCTAGCACTTTTGGGCAATTGCGAAACTGATAGTCTGTTCACGGTTTTGAACGGGTTGGAAAAAAACCGGGATGAACACCCCTGATAGGAATAGCTCAAAAGAGGAGTTTGTTTGCTAAGTGGCTCATAAATGAAATATGATCAGTTTTCTATATGCAACCACTTATGCTAGTAATTTCTTTGGTATCCAAGCATGCCACTCAAAATGCTACTAATTTTCTAGCTGAAGTAGGGGTAACTGGCAAGGCATGTTGGCTGGTAGTGGGTCGCCGTCGTTTTCCTCCTTTCCATAAAACAAGAACAAGTATTCTGACCAAAAGCTATTTTATTTCTAGTCTAGTTTTACCGCTGATGATGGAAAGTTGATGAAATTTAATCGCCGACGCACACAAACAGACAGAAAGAGAGATTATTTTTGGGATAACTGCTATGTCACCGTTTGTCTTCGGCTATGTCATGTGATACGACTATCAGCCGCATTTGGTTTGCTTCATCTCCAAAATGAGTTGTAGGCGATTGTTTCGATCCTATCTTCGGGTTTCTCTTAACCCGCTTCATCCACCGCCCCGGTTCTTTTCTTTTACATGTCCCTCATGTGTTCTAGACAGGTCAAGAAAACTAAAAAAGTTCCTTTTCATTGTTGTTGCAAGGAACAAAACGAACAGTTCAGGCGTCTACTGCAAATGCGGTTACTCCAAACTAATAAGTTGATGTTCCATATGTAGCGACACATCACAGTACTTCCTTTTTTCGTAAAAAAATAAGATACTACTGCCTTTCTTCAACACAAAGATTCTTTTTTTTAATAGAAAAGGGGATTTCTTTATTCAACAGTTTTTAAAGATACATGAGTTATATCAAGAAAGTACGTATACCATACATGACGACCTACCTCTAGAGATACAGCTGTTCTAGCTAACTTATGAGCATCAACGTTACGCTCCCTTCCTCATGGCAAAAACTTACTTGTTGAAGTAGCTTTGACTTTTCTTGGATTTCATTCAAAATCATGTTGTTGCTACAAGTGGTATTACCATTCATATTTTTTATGACCTCAAGACAATCTGAAGCAACAATTATCTTTTGCAAATTGGCGTCAGTAGCCATGTTTAGCGCCTCACAACAAGCAATGGCTTCTAGAGTTATTGAATTTGTTAACCCATCGAAAACAACAGCACTCGCAGCTCGATAAGTTCCCGTACTGTCATGGCATATTGCAGCTACAGCTCTCTTCTTGCCTAATCGTGCCACTGTGGCATCAACGTTGATCTTTGCAACACTTTGTGGAGGTGCTAACCATGTCTTGTTTTGTGTTATTGGAGTTATCCTTGTTGATTTCTGATTGGTCTTACTGACCAATTGAATTTCTTCTAAAAAATTGTTTATAAAACCAAAAATTGATAATGGGCTTTGAAATACATTATCATGAATGGCTTTCCGTCTTACAGTCTAGATTGCCCAGCAGCGTACCAGAAGTTTAATAAAGATTCAACAGATACTACTATACCACTTGTACTATATTTTGGGCCTCTTGGCCCATCTAGGTCTAGCCATAACATTTTCCGGTATAAAAACTATACTGATTACTAACGGGCTTTCGCACTACTGATCATTATTGGGCATGTACTATGTTATATGTTCATTTTCGTCAAGTATTGCACACATATACAGTGCAAACCTAGTTCTTTCCTAGCTAAGAACCAAAACGTTTGTTTGGTTGGTATATTAAGGTTGTTAGTATTTGTCATATATTTTTATCAAACTTAGCTAAGTTTAGAAAATTAAAATGGACGCCAAATTTTACCAAACTTAAGGGAATCTTGTTATACTTTTCTAAGCCGGTGACGTGTGGAACATATATTGTAAGAAAGAAATCTTGCCATAAGTAATGACAATGAATCAAACAGGTATCTAACTCAATCAAACTTACATAAGCTGTAACGTGACAAAATGTGACACGATTAGATGCCAACCAATTATACCCTATGATGCGAATACAAAAGGCCATGTTGTCATGTTATCCTTCTCAGTTCTGTTTCGTGTCCTTCGGCAGCAGCAGCAGGCATTTCATTTTTCTGCCGGTGCAAATTGTTCATATTTTGTGATGATCTGCTAGAAATTATGTGTTGTCCATTGTCTGTAGAAGCCATCAGAACCCGAGATTTTCCTTAATGCAAAAATGTGGTTCTGAACTGCATGTGTAACATGGGGACTCCCTAAACAATCCAAGTGTCTTTCAGTTGTGACTTCCTCTTTAGGTGTTTGTGCCTAACCTAAATCCGTAAACCATACTACGTCTAAATCGCTAGCCACCAACTACCGAAATTCTCCATCATCAGAATTCCCGTGGATCTAGACGGCGAAATACTCTAAGGTTATTCAAGTGAAGCAGCCGCAAAAGTTTGCATGTGCCGTATGGCCAAATAACCCACTGACATGACATCATATCATCATCGCTCCTATACACAAGAAATCAAGTATTCGCTTTATTGAGGATTTTATACATCGAGTAGTCTGAATTGAAGGGACCGGGATTCCATAGGTTCTATTCTGCGCCTCTTCTGAACCGCGATAAGTTTTGATTATTCCCGGGTGAACCGACGCCGCTCCTTTAGTTTCGGCACCTAATCATTCTTATGGACTAATGATCTAGGTCCAATTGCTTTATGTCCGCATCGCAAGCACCGAAATTCTGGTGCTCTTTGCGAAACATATAATACGAAGCGCCCACTATCTAAGCACCTCAGTATAAGTACTCCCCCCTCTGCAGTTGCAAGTTGCATATGTCCTGCAACAGCCGGTGCGTGCAGCAGCAAAATTTTGCTGACCATGTTCTCCCCTCCAGTTCTTCCAAAGGTCTGGGAGTACCCACTTGGGGTGATTTGGACACTGTAGCTACTAATTTGCTTGTACTAGTAGCATACAGACATATAATCTGACGAATGGATCGATGCGTGCCAAGTATGTCGCTTGAGCAAACTTAATTACCGTGCTATCTGGTGTTTTTTCAGGTGGTCGACGGCGAGAATGAGGCCACATCCCGCCGTGCCAAGTGGTGGTACGTGACGTTCCACAATGTCACGGCGATGGTCGGCGCCGGCGTGCTCAGCTTGCCGTACGCCATGGCTCACTTAGGATGGTAAGTGGTTTGTACCATGCATGCACGCTGCACGCACCACCCCTGAAGTTGCTCGATCACTGATTACCATGAGCAGTCAGTAGTATATCAGTTGTTTTCTGTTGTTGTCTCTTCAGGGGCCCAGGGGCAGTGGCGCTGCTGGCGTCGTGGGGGATCACGCTGTACACGCTGCGGCTGCTGATCGAGCTGCACGAGTGCGTGCCTGGCGTGCGGTTCGACCGATACCGCGACCTCGGCGTGCACGCGCTGGGCCCGCGGCTGGGCCTGTGGGTGGTGGTGCCGCAGCAGCTCATCGTGCAGCTCGGCTGCGACATGGTATACATGGTCACCGGCGGCAACTGCCTGCAGAAGTTCGCCGAGTCAGTGTGCCCCACCTGCACGCCTCTGCACCAGTCCTACTGGATCTGCATCTTCGGCTCCTTCCAGTTCCTGCTCTCCCAGCTCCGCGACCTCAACTCCATCACCGCCATCTCCCTCGCTGCCGCGGTCATGTCTCTCAGGTTCTTCTTATTCCCCCGTCTCGTGCTACGCAACGCATCGATCCGTGAGTGCACATGTAGCGGGCATCGATGCTCAATTATCAGCACTCGTGCGTGCGTGATTGTCTGACGCGCGCTGTGGCATGGCACGTACGCATGCAGCTATTCGACCATATCGTGGGCGGCGTGCCTGGCGAGGGGGCCGGTGGCCGGGGTGAGCTACGCGTACAAGGCCGGCACGGCGTCGGACTCGGTGTTCAGGGTGTGCAGTGCGCTGGGGCAGGTGGCGTTCGCGTTCGCGGGGCATGGCGTGGTCCTGGAGATCCAGGCCACGATCCCGTCCTCGGCGACCAAGCCGTCCAAGGTGCCCATGTGGAAGGGTACCGTCGCGGCCTACCTGGTCACGGCCCTGTGCTACTTCCCCGTGGCGTTCGTCGGGTACTGGACGTTCGGCCGGGATGTCAGCGACAACGTGCTCGTGGCGCTGGAGCGGCCGCCGTGGCTCGTCGCCGCGGCCAACATGATGGTCGTCATCCACGTCATCGGGAGCTATCAGGTAAGCAACTATATATGTGATGATGGCACATCATTTCTTGGATGACATGAACCTTAAACCATAGTGATTAGAGACTAATCATTAAAGAAGCCTTCCATTTCCTACAAAGCCTTCCATGGTGGTGACAGAATATCGCACAATACTTTCGACAATACTAAGATAAGCTAGCCCCGTACGTGCAGCCGTGCTTGTTCTTCTTTGGACGTTGACCACCTGTGGAACATAGAACTAATTAACCCACGTAGCTGCAACTTTGCAGGTGTACGCCATGCCAATATTCGAAAGCCTCGAGACAATTCTGATCACGAGGTTCAGGGTTCCTCCCGGGGCGCTGCTCCGTCTGGTGGCTCGGTCAGCCTACGTCGGTAAGAATCGACTACACCTGATCCTTCACTCATGCTCTCTCTATCTAACCCTGATCCGGCCGTTAAGAGTTAACTGGGACTGGACATGTATCAATCTGTTCATGGATCAATCATCGCGTTGCAGCATTCACGCTGTTCATCGCGGTGACGTTCCCGTTCTTCGGCGACCTCCTCGGCTTCTTCGGGGGATTCGGGTTCACGCCCACGTCCTTCTTCGTAAGGCCCCTCGATCTCACCTTTCATTTAAGCATGCCACCGTTCACGAGGTGCAACGTGTGTATGAATTAATTAAACTTCCATGGATTCTTACTGCTGCAGCTCCCCTGCATCCTGTGGCTGAAGGTCAAGAAGCCTCCGAGGTTCAGCGCGTCGTGGTTTGCGAACTGGGTACGTACACACACCTCGTGACACTTAAATCAGGAGAGTACTCCAGGTTCCATTTCCGACTAATCATTTGACTGGTGCTGCGTACGTTGCCCTGTCTCGTCTGCGTTTTTGCTTCAGGGGTGCATCGTCGTCGGAGTGTCGCTGATGCTTGTTTCCACCATCGGCGGGTTAAGGAGCATTATCCAGGATGCCTCGACGTTCCAGTTCTATTCTTGATGGCTTACGGCTGCATCCGCATCTGCATGTAAGATGAGTGTCAAACTAATGTCGTGCCAACAGTAGCCTGATCTTACCGAATCACCGAGGGTCGTTGGCCTCGGTTTACAGGGTGACCTGCTCCTGCAGAGTGTCAAACAAATGTCGTGACATGTGAATGAAGATGATGTTTCAGTGATGGGCGTACGCCTTGTACCCGAGACTTAATAAAAGAACTTGTTCATACTCATACGGTGTTGGGACACAGACGGATAAATCAATATGAAGAGGATTGCGTTCCGAATTCATGGTGGATCCAGATCTGTTGCCATGTGGTCGAAACAGTAGCAACTGCAATCTAGCAAGACATCCATTCAGATAATTGATAGCTTTAATTGGATTTCACATATCTTCCACATACAAAAGACGATGATTGTGAATTTCCCACAATGAGTTAAAGAAGTTAGCAATTTGCATGTAAGCCCATGGGATTGTAAAATTCACAACATGTGTTCCTCACCAGACGCTCCCAGCTGAGGCATGAGCCGTGGCAATAGCCCCGGTTATATCGCTTATGTGCTGCTTTTCTGGACCTAAGTCCGACAGCACCACCAGCTAGAACCGTTAGATTCAGTATGGTATAAGAATCCAGTATGGTTTTTAGATATGTGATGCAGTTGGTAGGATCTGGACAGTAACACAGTCTAGTGGCCTATTAGCAGGAACAACATACTTAAGCTTACCTAAGCTGCATGGCAGCCGAAGTACTACAGTAATGATTGTTGACTCCTTAGCTTTAGCAAGCCGACACATCCGGTCACCGTCGCCGCCGCCACAGGAACGTCGTCGTTGCCAAATGCACGAGCGACGAATATAGTCGTTGATGTATGCCATTTCTTTAGTATCCTAACAGCTGCCGCCTCCGTCGATAGAGACCAGATCCGGGAGTTGTCGAGGAGAATGTGGAGCCAGTGGCATGGAAGGGAGCAAAGAAGGATTAGGCACAGCCGGAGCCGCCGAAGGGAGAAGAGGTGCAGCCGGCGGTGCTGTCGGGGCCTGACTTCTTCGGCGCCCTCGGAATAGAGGCATCCTCGGTAAGAACCAGGAACCAATTTTTTGGTGACTATCTAGGGACACCAGTAATTAGCGGTGCATCGTTAGCACGGTTAATTTCAACATATTTTACTTGTTAGATTTCTACTAGCCAAATCAAGCTTTTAACTTGTTAAATTTTTATATGTTCGAATTAATCGTTGTCATGGTCAACCGTCCATTATGATTTTCGTCGATCTAGACCATCTGCTTATCTGATCGGACGACCCATGTTCTGCTTGCGACCCCCCAGGGGTGGCCTCACGAACCGAACTCTCGAAAGTCGTTGGTCCGTTGGAGTATGGCGTGACCAGAAAGGCCACGTATACAAAAACTAGTTTTCTCTACACAATCTTGCGCCACTACGTCGCGCCCGCCCAAAAAGCTCTTATCTCCGCCACGCCGTGGCCATGGCGCGACCCCTCCCCCTCCTCTGCAGCGCCTCCTCCTCCCACCGCGCCACCCTCCTCGCCCCTCCTTCTATCCCCTACCGCGCTGCGGCTCGGCCGATCGTCTCGCCCGGGTGGTCCTCCACGCGCATCGCCCCCTTGAGCCGGCGAGCAGGGAGCTGGACTCCTCCGCCGTCCGCGGCCAAGCGTGGCGGCAGCGGCGGCGGCGACGAGGTATCCTCGAGTGATGGGGAGGGCACGCGCGTGCTGCTTCAAGCGGCGCTGTGGGGCGCCGAGGCCGCCTACATCATCTGGCTCTTCCTCCTCCCGTACGCCCCGGTCCGTACCACAAACACAAATCTTCAGATTTCTTTGCATGCTGCTAGCTCGACGTCAGCAAATTTCGATGCACTTTCTTCTATGGACTGAAATAGTACTTACTATTTACAATCAGTAATGCATTAGTGCGTCCCGATATGCGTTGCTATTAACACCGGTGTTTAGCAATCTTTAATTCGTGATCATCGTCATGCAGGGCGACCCGTTGTGGGCTATCTCGCAAGCCACGGTCAGTGACCTGGTTGGCCTGTCGCTCAACTTCTTCTTCATCCTGCCCTTGATCAACTCCGGTAAGCCCAACATTCAGAATTTTCAAAAGTACATCAATTCAATGCTCACGGCATTACGGCCATGATTCTGTTGGTGAGTTTGCTGGGCAGTGTAGCTGGAGTTCACCTGCTCGAATCCCCATTGCTTCACCCAGTAAGAAGCTGACCCATATTTTCTTGCGAAGCTATCATTATTGATTTGGCTTGTGGGTACACTGTGTGCTAATTCTGTCGTGCTCGCTTGCCTAGATGGCCGAAGGATTGTTTAATTTTGTGATTGCCTGGACGCTGCTGTTTGCGCCGCTTCTCTTCACGGATTCTAGAAGGGATCGGTATAAGGGATCACTCGACGTCTTGTGGGGCTGTCAGATGTTCCTCACAAACAGTATGATCTCCTTGACCCAAAATTAAACCAATAGAACACTTCAGGTTATTTAACATCCTTTTCTGTTTCTGTAGCTTTCTTAATTCCTTACATGGCAATCCGGCTCAACGATCCTGATAAGGACCAGCCTCCACCACAAACATCAAAATTGGGTGTTGTTATGGTAAAAGGTGCATCAGTTGTAGGCATAACTGGCGGCGTGGTCTGCATCTTGTCGATTGTTTGGGCTCTCTTTGGCCGCGCAGATGCTGACTTTGGAGGCATTTTGGAACGGTGGCAGTACGCGCAGACTTATGTCTCGACTGAGCGGCTTGCTTATGGATTTATCTGGGACATATTGCTATACTCGATATTCCAGCCATGGTTGATTGGAGACAATCTTCAGAATGTGAAACCAAACGCTACTGAATTTGTGAATCTAGTGAGGTTTATCCCAGTTGTTGGCCTTGTTGCATACCTCTTGTGCTTAGAGGAGACGAAGGATTAGCTCTTATGTTGTGTTATTTTGTTGAAATCATTTGATCATACAGATTATTTTACTGCTGACTGTTATGCATTTGAAGGAATTCTGAACATCGTATATTTTGCCCAGGATTTTTTTTTCCTTTCAAGGTACATGTATGAATGATAATTCAGTGAACATATTACTCCTTCAGCCACTAAATCCATTTGCTATTACAGATGCTAAGAGAACCGACAGAGAACAACTAAATTTCTGTACGGCATAATTCTAATTTCGAGCAGATGTAGATGATTTCTTCAGAAAGCTAAAGCTGATGCCAATGCCATGATACCAAGTGCGATGGAGATGCCATCAAGTGTCAGCTTTGGCCCGCTGCTATATCCCGGCAGCTGACTGCTCGTCCTCGGTGACACCGTCGACAGTGGTGGCGTCATTGTGGCCGGAGCCTGCATCGATGGAACAGTGGAGTTCGCATTCGGGCGTGGCGTGCTCACCGGCGGTGATGATGCTGGTCCCACCGGAAGTAGCCCTTCAAGAGAATTAATTCAAAGATAATTTTCAGCGAGTAGCAAATCCCTGACACGAAGAAAAGCATTCTGCACGGTAGAGTGTACGCTGCATGCATGCGGACGCGATAAAATGGACGCAACACGAGGATGTGATGATAAGGCCATGTACAATGCAGGGTGTTTATAGCCCAGTGCTTAAATAGAGAGAGTAGCGTTGCATCCCAAAAAAATATGTGACTTACAATGCAGAGTGCTTCATATGGGTGCTTAAGTTGCTTTAATATTCGTGTAGCACCTACTCTAGCACCTGTTGTCTCCAATGCAGCGCTGCATTGTGTGGAGTACTATTTCTGCTTCTTGGAGTACTATTTGCTAGGCACCGGTTGAAGCACCTGTCACCTGTGTCACTCTAAGCACCAGCCTAGCACCAGGTGCTTAACTTTGCTTCCGTCGCCCTTCCTAAGTACCTATCTAAGCACATCTCACAAAAAAACCAAATTTTTTTTTCCTGAGGCACCTGTCTAAGGACCTGCATTATACAGGGTCTAAGCCTCTTAATTACCCGCGCAGGCGCCGGCGGCAGCTGGGAGATCGAGACGGCAGACGAGAGGCAGCTCCATCATGCGGGACATGTTCACGACGACGGTGGACGTGCCGGAGCGGGATTGGCGGCTCGTCGTGCACCATGCTCCCCAGGTTAGCGCAGCACGTGTCCGGCGGTACGGCGACGGCGTCATCGATGAAGGGGAGGCACGGGAGGAGGCGGATGAGGTTAGTGATGCAGCTGGACGACGGCGAGCCGGACGTCTGTGGCAGCGGCGCCCGGTGGGCATCGGGGAGGGAAGCCAGCAGCAGCGCGACGCAGAAAGCAGCAGCTGAAGCCTTTGATGGCATTGCAATCCTATCCTTTCTGCAAATTCGCTAGTGAATCTGATTGGCTTCTGAGGAGGTTGGGATTTATAGCATTGGAGGCATGGGGATGCATGGCAATGGTGTGCTTCTGGAGGCGGTGGTTTCTATGAAGAACCTTGCATGCGTTACGGTTGCTATACTTGCTAGATCTGCGTGAAGAGATGCATGGGGTTCATGAGTTTTGTGTGATTTGGAGCGTTAGGATTGCATTGGGGGAGTGAGCTTCCATGGGAACGGCGTGCTTGTACCTTGTTGTAGGTTGGGGTTTCATGTGGACTGGAATGGACTGTTACCATCCACTTGAAACAGCTGATTCTGTCCTTCCGCCATGCTGAACCGGCTGTTTTGGTTTGTGCCCCAAGTAGCATCGTTACCAAAATTTTGGCATCAAATCAAGCACTAGTCAAATTTGATCGAAGTTGCCAAAGTTAAACCAAGCCAAATTTTAACGTTACAAAAAAAACTCCATGTTTGGGCTAAGATTCTAGAAGTAAACTACAGAGCCAACGAAACCAATCCTTACCAAAATTTTGGCATAAAATCAAACAGTAATAAAATATGGTCGAAGCTGCCAAAGTTAAAACAAAACAAATGTTTTCCAAATTTTGGCATCAAATCCACCAATAACCAAAATAGAATGAAGTTCTTCATTAAAAAAAAAGGATGAAGTTGCCAAAGTTTGCTAAGGAATACTTTGGCTCTCTTGGGCATGAAACAAAGGGGTCTTAGGAATATTTTGTGTTTTGCCACTAGTGTGAGTTCTGTTTTCAATTTAGGTAGTACTTTTCTGCGACTCCTCCATTTGGGTGTTTTCCATTTTTGTCATTTTTGCCACCATTCTGTCAGGTGAATAGGGTTTGATCGTCCAGAACTATGCAAGGAAAATAAGGAAACGAAATAAAGGAAATTCAGAAAATCAAGACAAAAGACAAAGTCCCAAGATAAATATATAGAAGATAATCCAGATATCACTTGTGAAACCAACAAAAAAATCCACTAAACTCTACCGAAGAAAAATACGTGATAAAATTTGGGTAAGATTGAAATGGTTTACCCAACGTATTTTTCATATAGAAAAACTCCGTAGTGATCATTTCCTAGCATTTTTCTAGTAATTCCGTTTGCAGATTTATTAACGGTTGAATTGTTGACTCCTTGAAAGACCCCTTATTCAACATACGCTCCTCAACAGCTCTTGTAAAAGAAGATATATTATTGATGTAAGCTTCAGTACAACGATTCTCATTGTATATCTACCTTTGACCCATATACGTTTTCAATACAAAGATTCAATTAAAATCAATCCCTCCGTAATAAGCATAATAATGTAAAGTATACTTTATAAAATAAGTGTCTAACTACTCTTTACTTCTTTACCAAAATGCAAACTATATATATTACAAATTCTAATTGCTAGGTAGTTCTAAACCCTAAATATTTGTATTGATCTAGATAATCATCTAATCTCTAAACATAGTGTCTACACGTGCATACTCTGATTCCATAATCAATTGGAATTAACCTATTTCTAACTCTCTTTTCAAAATTAGCAAGGATGAAGAAGAATACAATGTAAATAGAATGAGTTACTAACCTTTGACAATCTTGATTTGCATTAACTAGGGCCAATTTTAAATCGGGTCACCGGAATTGCCCACCAACCGCTAGCCCAACTTAACAGATGTAGGGTACCGAGATATCTCTGGTCAAGTTTTGCCTTATATAAGGTTTCACATCTTAGATAGTTTAAAATATAAACCATCTAAAATGTGTACCTATGCTAAACGGTTCAAGTTATGAACGTCTTGGATATATCCATGTCCTAGACGGTTCACATTTTCAACCGTTTCAGATGTTATCCCAAACGGTTCAAATTTTCAACCATCTGAGATGTGGCCTTATCTCAAAGGGTTCATTCTTGTACTGAGATGCCTGATCATTTTCTCAAGGGCTTTTGATCATATACCCCGAAGTTGGGGCGCCGTTTGATGATTTGTCCCATTTGTGTCAATGACGGGTGGCCCCGGACCCCACCCGTCATTCTTTGAGGGGGGGAGCAAATGATCAAATGCCCCCTCAACTTTGGGGCATATCAGCTAATAATCTCTTTTCTCAACGGTGAGCTTTATGAAAGCATCTTGAAGTCCCTAATCCGAATCCGTGATGGTTTATTTGAAAAATCTGGAATGTACTCGTTTCTATAGCAATGGAGGCTCTAGCAACGTCGACGACAATCACGACCATCTCGACAGGATGGCCGCAGGCCGCGCTCCGGGGTGCTTCGGTACGGTGGTGGACGTCTCCGACAGCGGGCATGACTAGCAGCGCGTCGACGGGCTGCGTGTCGGCAGCTCTGGCGACGTCGTATCCGTCGAGCGTGACGAGGAACACGTGCGTCGTCTCTGGTGGCGAGCATGACAAGGAACCCGGCCGGCGGGGGGCTGCATGTGAGCGAGCTCCGACCACTCCGACGTCATCTCCGGCGGCGGCTCCGTCTTCTTACATGAGGCCGTTCTCCAGCTGCACCACCATCACGCATGCTAGATGCTAGAGGAGAGCGAGAGTAGAGAGAGGAGGAAAATGAGTTAGCATTGATCTTTACCATTGCGAAAACTGATCACAGCCATGTTCCTGATTCTGGACTCTTCTTCTCGCTCTCCTTGCTTCTTGGTCTTGGGTGATGGAGATTGGTAGGTGTAGATGGATGATTTCCTCTCACGTCCAGGTTGAGGTCGTCGGCTGCGTGTGCAGCTTGACGGGAACGTATCGCCTCCGAGTTCTCCGAGTCGCGGTGCCTCTTCACGTGGGCTTCGGTTGAAGCCCTGCTTTTCCGATCTCTTTCTCCTGGTATTTACAGGCAGGAGGCAGGGCTCGAGGAGCAGGCGATGCGCGCTGCGCACCGTCGCGGCCGTTCGGCCGTTCCTGATCCCGCGGCTCGACCGACTCGGATGAGATAAGGATCGAGCTCGTTTGAATCTTCTTATCTGCTCGTAAGTTGAGCTGTACACGATTTAGCCAGCGCGATGGGTCCGAGCAGTACTGACACGCTCTACCCCGGCCCGTCGGTTGAGCCAGATCTCCGACGATGATCATGTCGCGCATGCGTTAACTAGCTTCACGAGCTGCCAGTTGATTTGAACAAGCTCATGCATGTTTACCGAACTAGTTTAATTAGCCAGACGACTAGTACGTCCATGAATGCATGAAGATGTACTACGCTTAGTCTGCTCCTATCAACTCTCCATGTGCATGCATCAGATGCATTAGTTCCTTGTACTTACTTTGCACGTAGGCCTACACGAGCCATGCATGCATGCATAGGTTAATCCTTCAACAGCTTTTAATTCTCTAGCCCATGTCAGGCAATACCTCTTCGTGTACGAGGCGATCTCTCCTTAAACAACGCCGTGCACAAGTATTTATAACTTGCATGCACTAGCACGTGTTAATCTTTCATGATTATTTACGCATTTAAAAATCTCATCGGACAGAAGTCATGATGCTGATGTGCAAAATTCCATTTACCATTGGCATCATCAGAAGTAGATGTATGCGATTCAGAAGTAGATGTAATTTGCAAAGGACAACAGTCAACATAATCCATTCGCATGCAGTTGTTAAAGGTGAAAGTAGGAGAAAACGAATGAATGGCTTTACAGGTGGACAATGTATCACTGGAGTAAAAAAAAATTATTTCTCGAGTTATGCTTGATGCATCGACTACTACAGAACTTTAGGAACATTAATTTCAATAAAGTAATGGAAAAATCTTGATCATAGCACAAAGGTGATGAAAGATTAGAACACTAACATTAATTTGCTGTGCCATTGTAACGGACCCTGGAATTATATATGAGTAGGGGAACGAATAATCGCCAAGGACCGAGAAATCAGTCGATCTGATGGCACGGTACCTGCGCCGTGCACACCGAGGCTGAGTGGTCCGACACCTGACCAACGCACCATACGCTTACCGATGTCGTATGCCTTCACCGTTGGTCAAGCTGGCCGGAAGCAATTAGACTTCCTAAAACCACATACAATTTCCTGATCCGGTAAAGACTTAACGCTACTCTTAAACTCACTAAGCAAAATGAAGTCGGAGGAGCCCGATAGTCACACCCACACCCTAACCTAGCCCGAAGACTAGTGGGTCGCTCGAAAGCCCGGTATGACTGTCCACACCCTGTCTAGCCGGCACTGCATCTCAGCTAGCGGGTCACTCAACCGAGAACATCTCATGGAGTGGACACTAAGAGAAGACATCACTTCTTTACAACCGATTCCATATACTTCAATACATACACACATGGTATATGGAACGGCCACAATAGCACCCTTATTTCACAGTTCAAACTCTACATAAGAGGAGTTATTTAGATACATAGTTTATCTCTTACCCGAGATAGGTCAGTTCACACATAATCATCGACTTGAAGGTCGATTACAGGGTTTTTAAACAGTAAAACCAGCAGAGGAACAAAAATGTAAACCCTGGAATGGCAGCCCGACCATTCCTATATGAAGATACAAAACCCATACAAGTCAGCCAAGAAGGATAGGACACCAACTAAACCACAGCATCATCATTTTCGGTGTCATAATACTCACCAATATTAGGATCACCTGCAACAAGTTCGGAATCGAATTCCGTAAGTACTTTCGTACTTGCAAGTCACATTTATAGACTCATCCCTAATCAATTTCAGCAAAGCTATTAACCAAGAATTAACCACTAACATTGCAACTCATCATAGCAAGGTAAACAACAACATGGATAGCATTGATAACACAATATCAATAGGTATTCACATGACCAAGTTCACCTACAGGTTTGAACATATGACAATTCAACCAAGAATTTCATACCTCAATCATCACATCATGTCAACCAAGACAATTTATTATGAATGAACCAAAACAAGGTTCATCCATGGATTAGGGCTAACAAAAAACAATGGTTTGACCAAAGTGTAGTCGGGCAAGGCAAAACAATACTTGCCCAACGCGGGAAATGAACTGAGAAAGTGTAAGTTCAGGGTTGGCCGACCATGACTTTCCACCTTCCTCACGATCATTCCCACCGTGGGTGACGGGTAAAGCCCTACGACACGGTATTGGCTAGGTTAAACCACCTGCCGATCTATCTGTAGGTGACGGTACCCCGGCTCTCACAACTCACTTTTAAGGGTTCTGTATTTGGTTAGTCCAATTAAGAGGTCTCCACTGACCTTCAACAAGCATTGAGCCTAACCATACTAGTGATTTGTCATCACCAATTCATCATATCAGCACAATCATCCAATCTAGCAATTAACCTCAATCAATAGCAAGGCATGAAATTAATTTAAGGGAATCTTAGCGAGTCACTTGGTGAACTTGCCTTGTTGATATTGCCTTAGCAGAGGAGGTCGTCGGCGATGGTGGCGACAGAGCGAGGGCACCGGCGCTACGAGAACCTGGGGTACCTGGGAACACGGTAAGGGGTTAGGAGGGAAATAGGGGAACTTGGTAGGTCGAAACCACACCCCATTACCGAGAATGTGGCCTGGTCGTGAGGAATTTGGCGGTGAAGATGAATTGACCGGCGACAGGGAAGACGGGAAATCGGAGGGGCTCGGCTGCACTGTAGTCCAATTAACCCTGGCCGCGAGTTCCGGAGGCGACAACGGACCAATTTGGCAAGCTAAGCTGGGGAGGGGAAACTCTCACCGAGCTAGGAGATGAGGACGTCTTCGGTGAAGCCCGCCGGACTTGGGGAAGAAGACATCGGTCCGGTGGTTCCGCGGTGGTCCTGCGCAAGGTAAGCACGGAAATGAGCTCCTTGTGAGACGAGCAAGTCCATGCGTGCGTTAGAAAAGGGAGGAGGTCTCGCCGGACACGATGACGGAGTAATGCCGGCGGTGACAAGTCCAGCGGGGCTCTGATGCCGAGGTAGCTTGAACAGCCCGGCCTGCTGCGGGCTTGGGTGTTGATTGGTGGGGGTGTGATGTGGCCGATGGAGTCGAGGGCGACGCTCGCGAGCTAGGAGGATAGAGGAGCGGTGGGAGTTGCCGAGGAAGGAGCGTGCCGATGTACTGAAGGGCTCGGCGCCGGTAGTGCGCGCGTCAGGGGAGGAACGGCACATGTACAGGGAAACTGACGGGTGGGGTCCAACGCTAGTGACAGGGGAGGAGGCATGGTGGATGCGGGCTGCGGGCAGGAGGAAGAAAAGAGGTGGGCTGAGCCCAGGGGGGAAAGAAGAGTGGGCCGACCCCGGCCCACTTTGTTTGCAGGGGGTTAAAAAAACCCCTTTTCTTTTTATTCCTTTTTCTGTTTTCAATTTTTGGGTTCAAATTTGAATTTGACGGAGAGTTTAAAACAGGAATTCATAAGTGATAAATTGGCATGAATTTTTAGTGAGGTATACTAGTTATAGTAATCCTTTAGGTGCACTTAGCTTGCTTATGGGAATATAAGCATGAATGGAAATCTAATTTGAATTTAAGTACCAATCTTGAGAACTACAGTTTCAAACATTTTGGGAAAGGGTTTAGGGAGATATTCATAATGGAAAACAAATATGAATTTAAAACAAATCCTTGATCCAGTCATTGTCCTCAAATGATCATATCATTTCTTTGCATTATTTGGCTATTTGAGCCATTATCCCAAAAGTAATAAAACCAACGGTAGACCAATTTCTTCAAAACTTTCAAAAAACTGTCTTTCATACAATTCTAAACTTAAGAACAGGTTAGGAGGATATTTTGGTGGACATTTGCTTCCTCATAGATTCATGGCATAGTTCTTAAGTCAGGCATGCAAGGTTCTGAGCTGATGCAAATTTTAATTGGCCTATATGATGCCATGAGATGCAAGAACTCCAGCACAATTTCTTTAGGAATTGAGGAGGTCCAATTTACATGGTTTACAAAAACAATGGGTCATTACAGCCATCGTGAAACTGTGTAGTCAGTATCCAACATGAGAGGAAATGCACTGGCCTCCAAAGAAGTTACAACCAGAAAAACAAATTCTGGCATTGTTGCTGGTGACTGGAGATATGATAGCTCTCTTCAGATGCAAGCTTGGTTTTCTTGTTGCTGTGCCCTCGTGGAACTATGGACTTGTTTGGTTCACACAATTTTGATTTTGGTAACTTGTTCAAAACATGTAGCACATGCATAACTTGTTCATAACATGTAGCACAGAACTTCTACATATTTTGATGATTGAATTTTGAATTCTGAAGCACAGGCGTTGTCTTTGTCTGATGCACTTGGCAACATATCCTGATTACCGTGCAATACCAAACAGTGTAAAGTAACTTGATATCCTTACAAGGTGGAACCAAACAAAATAGAAAATGGACCGATTACACTCTATTCCCATCGTAGTCCCATTCTAATACCTGTTATGTTACCGTTGTGTGAACCAAATATGTCCTAGGTTTGGAGAGGAGGCTCGGTCAGACCAATTCGGACGTGTGGTTTAGGCTAGAAGCCGGACGCTATTTATGGTCACGTCCACCTTCGGACGCTATTCGCAATAGCGTCCACGCCTGGACGCTGTTACCAACGATATCCTTCCTATTTTGGTAATTTTTCGACGACTGTTCCTATTTTTTGAATTTCACAGATATTAATTAGTGTTAATAAAACATTTGGGTCTAGTCGGTCCAAGTGCTTGTTGGCTTCGTCCGTTTAATGCATGATCGGTGTAGGTGCCCCAGCTAACGAGCACGCGTTGCACGCGAACACACCACTCTATGGCAGCCGCTATGAGGCTCGACATACGTATGAACAAAAAATCCACACGCGCGCACCTGCGTCGATCAAGGGCAGCGAATCATCGAGGACTAAGGACAACTATGAACTACTAGTATGCTTTATTTTTAAGACAAAAAGACCCTTGGCCCTAAAAAGTACTAGATTGTATGAAGATATTATGTACACCGTCATTTTACAAAAAGATTCTAGAAGATAAAGAAAATACAATATGACATCTCTATTTTACACAAAGATCCTAGACAACTAAAATGAAGTACAAAGTGGTCTTTGTGCTGTCGATATCGCCGGAGACAATGATGTCAGCAATGATAGAGGTGCTTCTGCCTTCATGCTTGGGTCTTAAATTCAATGGCCTCCTTCTTTTCGGCTTCTAAGCTAGTTTATGGCCTGAGAAAGCCACAAGCTGAAAAGAAGGCCTAGTGATGGAGTTAAGCTATTTGAAAATTGCATCGGTAGCTGGAAGCTGCGAGCAACCAACTTCCCGAACTTATGGTCTTCGGATTTTTGCAAATGCCCTCCGAGTTGGACAACGAATTACGGGATTTGTGCCACCACGTGCCCCTCAATCCCCCTTTCGGTCCCGAGGGCCCCCGTTCCCTCGCCCCGCTCTCTCCTCTCCTGCCCCCAGGCACTCGGGATGCTCTCGCATCCCCACCCCTTCCGCCACCCGAGCTCGCCCTCCTTCGCCGGCTCTGATGTCGACCACCACTGCCTCCCTGCCTATTTGGCTCCTTGCCCCGTCCGCCTCCCTCCCTCGTCGTCCGGTCCGATGCAGATCTCGCCCGTGGCCCCAAGCTCACCGGACCCCGACGCCGACCGCCACTGCTGTGCATCTGACCACTGCTGCCCTCCACCGCCCCGAGCAGCCGCCACCAGCCATGCCCGGTCGCCTCATTGCCCTGGCCTCCTCCCTCCTCGGCCCACCATGAGGCCCCTCCTCCACTGGCCCGCCACCGAGGCCCCTACCTCCCTGGCCAGCGACAAAGCCCCCTCTTCAACCGGGCCTGCCCCGGCTGCCTTCCTCCCCTACCAAACGTATTTTTTTTTGCATTTTTTGATTTAATATGCTGAGATTGTGTAGAGAAATCGTAATCCTAGTGTGGATCTATGATATTTTGACACGTGAATTTGCACACTTGTTTTGAACATGCAAATATAATCATTGTTGCTAGCATCAGCACCGTATATTCAGCGTTTTTAGATATTTGCACACATGTCTTACAGTTAGTTAATTTTTGTTAGTGCAGAAGTGCTTGGGACAGCTCAGAACAATCACATGTTTTACACGTAGATATTTCAACTTCATCACTGAAGAAGTGTTAGTGCAGAAGTGCTTGTGGCAAACATTTTTTTTTCATTTATGTAATGTCATGCTCGGAGAATGATGTTGTGATTGTAAGAATGATTTTGTGAATTTTTTGAATTATGTTGTACAGAGAATGATGTTCTGGGAAAGCAAATTATAATGTTGTGATTTTTAGAATGGTGTTGTATGCACTGCACGAATTATAATGGTGTGTCGTGCATCTGTAATTCTTTGGCTAGATTCATTTTATGCCACTAAATGTGAACTGGCAAAGCAGTAACTCCAAGATTTGATAAGAACTGTTTGGTTATTCAATAGTCAGGAGATGTACTTGGAGTAGATCTTGTTGATTTTGATGTATATGGACGAACAATTTTCAATGCAGTATTTGTTTTTTCTGCAAATTTTGATGTGTGTATGATCTGGAACAATTCCAAGGGTATGAAAGAAATTTTTTTGATGTGTGTATGACCTAGACAATTTTTAGTACAGTGCTCTAAAATTTTGATGTGTGTATGAAAGAAATAATCTCAAGGGTATTATAGACATTGCACCACACATCACATGAAATAAGTTCACATCTCAGAAGCTGAAAAAAAGAGGTTCAGAACTTATCAGGACTTTCTCCCACCAGAGTTTCTGTAAACAATTAAGCTTAAGCCGACTTATGCACAAGTCTAAGCCGAAAAGAAGTAGCCAATATCTCTTTACAGATACTCCCTCTGTCTATAAATATAAGTCACGCATGTTTCTTAAAATTTATTAAATATTAATCAAAAATAAATTTTAAAAAACATACCATCTATATATTTGTGGAATAGTCACTATGGACATGAGAAGCCACTGGCCTCCACATTGAAGATCGTTTAAAGTAGCGGACGAGATCGGTACGGCACCGCGGGCTATCAACCCAAGAACGCGCCCACTACGTTTGATTGGAACACGCACGTAATGTAAACCCCCCAAGACCTTGAGTGCCATCAATGCCACGGAGAGAAGACGACGACTGCATAGTGTTTGGTAAACCGCCACATTAATCATGCAACCACCTTTTGATAATTCTAAGAGAAGAGAATCAGGTGAAAATTGATGGAAGCACTTAGGCCCTTCCCAGTGCTCCACGGTGTACAGGTGCTAAGAATGCCACATAGGCGAAAAATTGACGTGGCAAAGCAATTAAGGAGGAGAGAGAGCTTTTTGGTAACCCCAGGAAGAAACGATGCTAAGCGCGCGGATCTATGCAAAACGCCTATGTGGCATCTATGCATTGGAGAGTTTAGTTGCTAAACAATTAAATGAAAGAAGCTTAACTATAAAAAGCTAATCACCTATGCATTGGGGAGTTTAGTTGCTAAGTCCTTTCATGCACTTAGCACCTCATCTAAGCACCTGTGTATTGGGAGAGGCCTTAGCTAGACGGAACAAGACCCTATCTGCGAGGTCTTCAACGAGGCTCCATTTTACTCGGCACAGATAGCCTAGGTAAATACTGGGTGCAAATAGGTAGGTCCAACCGACAGAAGGCGTTTGGACTTTGGAGCAAATACAAAGGAGGGAAATGGTTCCGGCAGTATCAAGATCCAACTTTGAGAAGGAAAAAATGGAATAGGATAGTGACCGGGAGGACGTTTGGAGGTGCATTATCCGTATTTGTATCTGACTCCTGGGAAAATGCAGAATATGATACGAATATGTGATTTCTGTTCCCATCCACTCCACCACTCTGATTGAACATCTATAATTAGGTGTTGGCTTTACCTAGGAATTCGTTGGAGCTGCATCTTCCTTTTAGATCGCGTAATATTTTTTCGTTTGGTTTTTTAATATAACTTTACAACAAAGCTCAAGAGATTTACCTCTTGTTTTCTTAATAAATAAGAATTTTATTACTTGTTACATATCACAAAAGTATCTTTGGCCTCTGCACTGTAACATACATACAATTATAGAATATTATAAAATAGTTACACGAAAACCCTGCTAGTACCCCTTGGCGGAACGCCTGGAGTGAATAAAAATTAATATGAGAACATGTGAGAGTCCTCAGTCCTCATAGAACCTTGAGCTAAAATGCCAGTCATGTCCGCTGAATATCTCCTTGACCACCACCTCTAAAGAACCGCATGCTTGTGCAATGGTGTTCTGCTCATCCGGATATTGTAGTAATGACCAAGATCACAGCCAATGTGAACATGAGTAGATGCCCTGCAAGGCATTAGCAAACTTTTTATTATAAAAATTGACATCATTTCGACATAAACATATAGACCAACACAATGCAGCCACCCCAACCAAAATAGTATAGGAAGTTTCTGTCCCTACCCAAACAACCAATGGCCGAACATATTGGTGATACTAGTTGGTGAAAATTATAATATTTGGTGGAACCAGTTCTGTAGCGACTTGCGTGATGTGCCATGTAAAACGTGCCATGGGGCACTCAAAGAAAATGTGTTGGATTGTCTTATTACTACGACAAAAACACACTCAATGTTTCCCGTCTAGTTTCTCCTCTTAAGGTTATCTTTAGTCAAAATAACTCTCTGGTGCAAGTACCATAGAAATATCTTATTTTTTTGAGGTATTTTTAGTTTCTATACACTCAGTATGTATCAGGGTTATCTTGATGAATAAGGACTGAATATAACCACTTTATCGAGAATTCTCTATTTCAGTGCAAATTCTATCTGAACCTATCATTGTCTTGTGCAAGATGAGTTTGAGCCGATAACTAATCCATATAAATTAAGTAAATTTTGACCCACCACGATACCATGCCTAAAGGAGACATTGATTTGTATACAGCAGTAAGATGCCAGTTGTAGCGTTGCCCTTAGAAGCCCTTGGATTCTACTTGAATCTTATCCAATCTGTCAGGTGTACTTACACGCATATGATTTGCGAGTGTTCGGTCAAGCATGGCTTCAGATGAATCTGAAGCAATAGCTTGCCATGTTCACCCCCCTTTGAGGGCACTCAAACAGACCACCTGACATGTAGTAATGCCAATTCAAATGTCTCAGACCAGCTGCATTGAATCGTTTCACAGGGGAGAAATAAGGTATCAGACCAGTTGTAGTAAAAGTCATCCTCTGCGGATAACGCTATTGTCTATCTCAGGGCCAATCGCCTCGGGGTAAAGAACAAGTCTGCAGAGCACACAGCAAACTTGGAAAGGGACAGGTGAACAGAAACAACAGCAAGGACAGGAGGAAGCAATAAAAAATGATTTGAATCTCTACTACACACGTTTGAATCTGACTGAACATGGTACTACACATAAATACATAATCACTACTCGTTCAAACTAAAGTGCCATTGACGCCTATCTTAGCTGATTCTTCAAGCCAAGACACGGGTGCATGGAGACGGTGATGCAAAGCATATAGGCAGGTACATGCAACAACACCGTCACTGCACTGCCGCACGCACCTGCCATTGCTCCGGGATTCCTTGGAGTGGCACTGACGCCTATGCTAGCCCCCCGTGTACGTACCTGCTTGCCGGCCGGCGCCATTCCTTAGGATTTCACAGCCTTTTCAGTTTGTTCTCCACACCCTCCAAAGCAGAGAAACCTTTCCTCCTTCCCCTTGAAGAAATGGTTTGATGCCTGCACTGCAGTCATGTCCAGTCTAGCCAGACGCCGCCTGCCGTATCTCTTCTTGATCGTGTCATTAGCCGTGCTTCTCTTCTCAGTAAGCAGCAATGGTGAGGAGAGGAGAGATCAAGCTGATAATGGTGCTGCGAATCACAGGTTGCTGCTTGATCTCAACACTCCGGGTCTAAGACAGAGGCAGAAGTGTTAGCAGCCCACCGTCCACGTCAGGCCAACAGGACACCGAGACGCCGGCAGATGGAGGCCCAGAAGTACTCGTCCCAGGCAAGCGTCTCCGACAGCAAAGTAAACGGTTTGCAGGCCGTGAGTGGGCTCGTTGAATGGCCTTGTAATGAGTATAAGTAGAGAGACGAAGGGGAACAACAGGCAGGCAAGATTTGGATGATTTTAGCTACGGACAGAACAGGCATAGAACAGATGCTATAGAGGAATCGATCCCAAATTCCTTACGAGTTCTTCCGATTCTTCGCATACATTAGTTAGGAGCTAACAATCTGGTATCAGAGCCCTAGTCCTGAAGCCTATACATCCCCATCACACCCGATTCGCTGCCCGAGTGAAAGTGCATCCACTCCCATGGAGCTTGGAAGGATGGCTATCTTGCCCCAGAATTTGGTTTTGATGGTTATTGGCAATCCTCACCTGTGTCTAATGTTTTGCAATGAGTGTGAACAGGGATTAGATGGACAGGTGAAAGCTGATGTGAGACAACTGTTGATGATGAGCCCTAAAAAGAGCAAGGAACTGGGAAGGTCAGAAGGACCAGCCGAGCTAGGTTCCTGAGGCACAGTTGCGAGGAAGCCGAGGCTGTGCTCGAGGGCAAGCGAGGTGATGGTTGCTTGATGGAGTTCAAGGGCCGTGAATGCAAGCTGGATAAGTCCTGGAGGAGCTAGGAAGCTGGTGGATCAGGACCAAGGGTTCTCTGTGCGTCTACAAGGGCAGTCGTCTTCGGTGAAGAAGCTTGGAACCAGTGCCAAGGGTCTAAGCGAGCTGGTCAGGGACTTTGGCGAGGTCATTGCTCTCTGGTCAGTTGTAGGCTTGTAGTGAGCCGGCCAGAGTTGTGCTCAGGTGCTGCCTGAGGCAACCGAGTCCACCTGAGTTTGGCATCTGAGACTCAGGTGGGTAGCTCAGCCGTGGCTAGTAGGTTACCAGAGGTGCTCGTTAGCTGAGTCTCAGATAGGTTAGGTCTGGTGGCTCTTTGTCTGACGTGGCATGAGGGTAACGGCTAGCTGCCAGGGACCCTATAAATAGGGAACCTGGGGAGGTTTTCAACCTCGAACCTTTACCCAACCTTTGCCTCTAACCCGAAAGCAACCTGTTGAGAAAGAAAGAGCTCTAGGTCTCCAAGTGAGTGTTGCCTGCGTGCATCCATCGTGAGAGTGAGTTACTTAGTCCTTCAGGTGTAATCTTCGAGGTACTGGTTCCTCCAAGAGTGGGAGTGCTCTTGGAGTTGGTGAGCAAGCCAAGTCTTGTGTGGCTGCCACCAAGAGTCTGTGAGGGCGATTCGGGTCTGCCTGTCTTGCAGCAGCAAGATAAAAGGATTCCACACAAGAAAGGTACTCGAGGAAAGAGCACGTTTTGGTGCCGGCT